>JAOQML010099408.1:0-22940 GCA_027568935.1 Erythroxylum urbanii
TTCTAATTCCTCTGATTAACACACTTGGACCCGTTTCTCTGGTCCGACCCGTTCTCTGGAAACGGGATGTTACAACTATTCAGTAGGCTGTCTTTACTGGCATCTTTATGGGTTTTAAGTCTCCTAATCCCATGGTCTTTGGACGAACATTCTTGGCCACTGGTCTCTCAATAATTGACATTGAAGAGGGCGAACTAACTCTGAGGGTAGGAAAGCACCAAATAACCTTCAAAGTATCAAAGAAAGACAATAACTCTCCCTTACTTCTAACTAATATCAAGGAACCTGAACTTCAAGGATAATGGGAAGATATTGAAGATCCTGAGAATGCATTCAGAAAGAAACAATTGCGTAGAAGAAGGCGAAGGAAAGAAAATCACAAGGAAGGTAGAATCCATAGCATGGTAGCTGATCTTGGTTTTCCGATATGTATAAGTTTTAATATTTAACCTCAATATTCTGCAAGCGCATGGATCATTCGCGTAGTACCTAAAGTGTCAATCCCATGAGGAGGGTTAATTTAATCCTAAAACCTAAGGCCAAAAATAATTCGCAATAATTCAAAACGAACAAACTAAGGAAAGAATTTATTTCAATCATACACTCAATTTCAAGAATCAATTACGAAAATATTAACAAAATAGCAGTTGCAACACCCAATCAAGAATCAACCTAAAGAACTACCAATTGAGAAAAGGGAATTTTATCCATCTTCAATGCTAAACTAATTGATTATGAACTATTGGATTATTGGTTCTAGACGATCCTAGGGTTGATTACTCTTTAATGCTAACCTAATCGATTATGAACTACTGGATTATTGGTTCTAGACGATCCTAAGGTTGATTACTCTCTCTCGAGTTATAACCATGAACCCTAATTTATAAACCCTAATTAGATTATAAGAATTGCAATCTCTCGATTAACAATCTATCCAAAACTCTAATTAGATATGAAGTTGTCCAAAAACTATCGGGAGCTTATGCAAGATCTCTCTTCACACAATTAATCGACTCTCTCTAGGGCTTCTTAATGGTGGCTGATGCAAAAGCTCCACCTACTCCTTTGTCTTCTTCTTTAAATACCTTTTTTGTTCTAGCCAGCCCTAGGTTTTTCTAGGGTCTAAAAGATCTGAAAAATCCCTCAAAACTTGAAGTTTTTACTTGTTTATGCGTCTGCTCGACACAGGTCACGATCATGACCTACCCTACATCTAAGCCTTCTGTCACTATCATGGCAATAAGGCCACAATCGTGGGAAGTGTCTTGGGCTTCTGTCATAATTATGGCATATGGGCTGTCTCTAGGGCTTTTGTCACAATTGTGGCCTATTGTGCCACGATTGTAGGTCGTTGTTTCGGCTCGAATGTCTCTAAAACTTCTCCATTCTTTGATGTTGATCTTAAAACATTAACAAACACATCAAGGTACCTTAAAGACATAATAATTAAGCTCAAAGACTTAACTAACCCATAAAAACACTTAAACACAATTAATTAACAAACTAACGAAATCCTAACCTAAACACATACTAAATGATTAAGTTAACACTTCAATACATAACAAACTAAGCTGTAAAACATGATGCAATTCACACTTATTAACATCCCCACACTTAAACATTTTCTTGTCCTCAACCAAATAAAATAACAAACACATAACACACAACGCAATAATCAGACAATGACTTCAACTTCATGAAATAAATTTAATTTTAAACATAACCATTCAAGTTATATCAAATCATTAACATGCAAAATTTGCATATATGGGCTTTGAGCTACATATGCAAATTAATCCATATCTAAGTGTTAATTTATTCACCTTTTTTAATTGCACACACACATTAATAATTCTTTGGTCATTCAGACTCTGTAACTATTCCTAAGTACGTTTTTATGAAAAGTTAAACTACTACAAGTTCGCTAGGTTTTTAGTAGAAAACTTTTTTTAATTTATTTATTTAAACAAGGACCTAGTCTTTTACTCGAAGGTAAACATTGGTGGTGAATGTCAATCTGGTTACTCGACTAAGTCATTTTTATTAAACTACTTGGTTAAAACATCATTATAGCTTTTTGACGCGGAGGCACACATTTGTGATGCATATTAATCTGGTTACTCAGCTATATCACATTTTCAACTGGCTACTAGCTTTATTCATAACCTAAAGGCCAGCAAAATAGTTATTTATTTAGCAAACATGATTTTTTAATTATTTATTGCCTACCTTGTTGCTTTAGCTACTCGTTTCCATAAAAAATACTAGTAAAGCTATTTAATTCGAAAGGTCTCAAATTATGAATGAATGTGACAATTTAGAAGGTGACAAACTCATATTAAATTCTAATTAAAGTGCATATTTAGCCAAAGACCATAATTCACAAATTTTGTAAGCTAATGATTCTTCACAACCTAATAGACTATGTTCAAACTAAATAAATTCCAAGCCATCTAAGCCATTGACCCATTCACACAATTCGTAAAATGCAACATATCAACTATCATACAATATACAAAATCACACTCAAAGCAAAACATATAACCCTCCCCATACTTAAACAACACATTGTCCTCAATGTGAGAAGGGGATAAACAAACACATAAGGAAAGAAGAAGCATAAGTTAAAGTAAAACAACAACAAAAATGAAGACTAAATTGAAAAAGAAAGCGTTTAGACAAAGATTCCTGGTGATGGAGGCAGGGATGGTGTTGGAAGTGGCAATTGAATGCCTTGAGCCTCGAAATAATGTTGGATACGATGTATGTCCCAGCTCTGACGTCGTTGAGTTCTAGTCATCTCCTTCATCCTTCTGGAGTTCTTCGCAAGTGTATCTGTGATTATCTTGTTGTCTGCAGAGATTGTATCCAGGACTTTCTTCCAGCCTGGTTCTTCTGTTTCTTCTTCCTCCTCACACTGTTTACTAGTTAAGTCCTATTCTACCTGTTGAGGTGGCGCTGTACTCGAACTCGCCTGACTAGCACTAATCTTAACATGCATCTTTCGAATGAAATCCTGGAGTTCCATATTATGGGACTTAAGGATTTCAACCTGCCATAAATGATGATGATTTAGGAAGTCTAGGAGATGGAAATTTAAACCATTACAGTCCTCACCATAATACTCGGCAATGGCGGACACTAAGTACCCCATACTTAAATTATTTCTCCTTTTACACAAAGTCACAACAATAGCGTTCAGCACATGTGTGGAGGTGCACACTGGAATGCTGTGTTCCATGCACCACAACATAAAAAATTCCTTTATTGAACACTTATTGGTTTTTGATTTATCAAAAACCAGTTGACACATGAATTTGTGCAATAACAAGTACTCATGATCCTTATGATGTTATTGTGGGCATTTTTGGCATCGAATTACTCTAATCCAGTAAGCTCATTCCAATAGCGAGAAGCACAGAAATCATAGTGCTAATCAATAATGGAAGATTTGGGGAATCCACACATATTGCACATAATTTCAATTTTTAGTTCATAAGCTCGTCCCTACAACCTAAATCACATTTCTTTAGGGTTCCTAGGTTCATAGGAAAGGGAAGTAAAGAATTCTAGAGTGAGCTCCTGGAAAATAGGAAATTGGAAGTATATGAATTTTGCCTAGTGAATTCTTTCTGCTAAGTTCTCTACCTTATCATGCAGTTCTAGACTATCAAGTGTATCAAAATCAAAATATTTAGGGACTATAATTTATTTAGCATTGAGGGATTGAAAACGAATACCTTCCTCCTCTGTGTAGATCAGGAAGGGTGCTCTGAAGTCCACCACTCTGTTCCTTCTCCCTTGTCTTAAGACTTGGTTTCATCCCAATGATTGATCCCACCTGGCTGATTGCTTAATGCGTGATATACTGGCTTGTTAGTAGGTAGAAGAAATTTGGAAAATTGAAATTCGGTAGAGAGAAGTGAGAGTGTTTGGAGGTTTCAAATCTAGAGAGATAAAGTAAAAATGAAAATGAGTGAAAAAGTTAAGTTAGAAAAGAATATAATGATGATTGAAGGATAAAATGGTAAATTTTGACTTTGAAACATACATGTCCCCTTTTTCCCTTGCCGCTAGGCCACGATTATGGCCTACAATTTTCTACCAATCTTTTTCATCATTTTTTTCCTTTTCTTCTTCTTCACTTTCTAAAGTTACTTATTAATTAATTAATGGAAAAGTCCTATGAATTTCGGACTTGTTTCGAAACGAACTAACCTAATTATAGAATTCAACTATCTAGAAATAAAAGGAAATAACATAAATTTAATAGTCCATGGGTTGCCTCCCATACAACGCTTCTTTTAATGTTTATAGCATGATGCCCCTTTTGTGCTCACGATGGTTCAAATGATTGGTACATTGGTAGTGCAGTCACTGATCTCACAATTTACACATGAGCTACCATGCTATGGATGCCACCTTCTTTGTGATTCTCCTTCCTTCTCCTTCTTCTATGCGAACGTTTCTTTCTGAATGCATTCCTAGATCCTTAATGTCTTCCATTGTCCTCGAGGTTTGGTTTCCTTGATATTAGTTGAAGATAAAGGAGATCTATTGTCTTTCTGTTCGCAAGGTTATGCACGAGCTAAGTTTTACTATTTATAACCTCGATAAATTCCGCAAGTGCACGGGTTATTTGCGTAGTACCTAAGGTGTCTGTCCCACGAGGAAAGGAACTAGTCCTAGAGTCTAATGGCAGCTAAGTTCGTAAACATAAATTAACAACTAATGAAGAATTTAAATCAATTTAGAATCAGATACGAGAAATTAAGCACCCAAAGAACAAACAAAAGCAAACTCACACAAATAATTCGAATTTCAACCTAGAAGCGACCAATTAAGAGAAAGGGGGAATCTATTTGAAATTAAAGAAAATCTACCCAATTATGAAATTTTTCATTTAATGGGCCTAAACAATCCTAGGGTGAATTACTCTCACTCGAGTTATAATTCTTAACCCTAATTAATAATCCATAATTCAAATTATAGAAATTGCAATCTCTCAATCTGCAATTTGTCCAAAACCTAAATTAGTTCTAACGTTATCTATTAACCTACTTGGAATTTGTGCTCGATCTCTCGTTACACAACTCTACCAATTTTATTCAATTCTCTACCTATCGATTTACTTAACTCTCGTTAATCTAAGTCGATGATTTTCACTGGCTTACCCTCTCAGTTTATTGCCCAGTTATGAAGAATCAAAATAAATCCAAATAAAACACAATCAAATCAAATTTATTAATCTCAAGAATAAATAACCTCGAAGGTGAGTTTAGACAGAAAAATCAACACTCAATGAAAATTAATTCTAATTAATCTCAAATCTCATACATCAATGAAATCAAAATAAAATTAGAAAATACTGTTGGAATGGATCTCAAAGTCACGATTGCAGGAAATCTCCTGTTCCTAGAAGTACATCGCGTCAAGCGTGTCCTCGTGCCTCTCTTCCTTTGTCTCCTTCCTAAATCGATTGATCTCCAACTAGGTTTTTCCTCGAATTTTTGACATAATCCCACGTTTGTGTAGCTCTCTCGGCTCTCTAATCTCTGTTGGTGGCTACTAGGTATTGTTCTATTTATTCGGTAGCAACTCTAGGTCAAACTCACGATCAAAAGGTCCAAAAAATCACCTAAAAATTAATTTTTATGTCAGCCTAATGCAGGGCACGATCGTGGCTGGCACTCTTTCCTTTTTGTTACGATCGTGGCTTGAAATGCACAATCGTGGCCTGACTTGACGCTCTCTGTCACGATCGTGGCCTGTATGTTTTGGCCCGAAACTTTTTAACTCTTCACTGTTGTTCCTTATTTACCCTGCAACACTAGCATACACATCAAGGTACCTCAAAACTATACAATTTAAGCTCAAAGATTCAAACTAACCCATAAAAACACTTAAACACAAAAGCTAATCTAATTAAACCCTAAATGCATAGTTAACATTCACTTTAACACACAATGCATAACAAATTAAACCTTAAAACATCATACAAAAAACTACTATTAACATCCCCACACTTAACTGTGTGCTTGTCCTCAAGCAAACAAAACACAACACCTAACAAAAACAAACACACCATACAATAATGTGACAATGGCTCTAATCTTCATGAAATAAATTTAATCTCGAACACAATCACTCAGTTGTGTCAAATCATTAATATGTAAAACATGTGTCTAGGGGCTTTGAACTAAATACAACTAACTCAAGACCAAGTGTTAACCTATTTACCCTTTTCAATTGTGCACAAACATTAATAATTATTCGGTCCCTCAGACTTGGTAACTGTTCCTAGGTATAATTCCATGAAACTTCAAGCCTATCATAAGTCCTATAGTTTTTTATTTAAACATACAATTTTTATTCTTTATTCTTTATTCATTTATTTATTATTATTTTAGGACTTAGCCTTTTACTCGGAGGCAAACATTTGTGATGAATGTCGATCTGGTTGCTTGACTAAGTCAGTTGTTAATAGCTTGTTTGAAACGTCATTATAGCCTTTTTACGCGAAGGCACACATTGTGATTCGTTTCAATCCAGTTATTCAGCTACATCACGTTTTTAACTGGTTACTAGCTCTATTCACAATCTGAAGGTTAGCGGAATAGTAATTTATTGAATTAAACTTTTTTATTACCTACCTTGTTGTTTTTAGCTATTTGTTTCCATGAAAAAAAACTAGTTAAGCTACTTAACCTAAAAGGCCTCAAATTATGAATGAATGCGACAATATGTAGGGTGCTAAATTTTCACTAAATCCTAATTAGGCTGTATAATTATCCAAAGGCCCCCTAATTCACTAATTTCGTAGGCTAATGATTGTTCACAACCTAATAGACTATATTCAAAGTTAAAAAAATTCACTCAATTTGAGCCATTGATGCATTCACGCACTTCACATTATGCAACCTAATACTATCGTACGGTATGCAAAATTCACATACAAAAGGAAAACACATAATCCCTCCCCAAACTTAAACAGCACATTGTTCTCAATATGAGAAGGAACACACACGACACATAAATAAATGAAATATGCAAACAGAAATTAAAATAACAAAGAACAGATAAAATTAACAATAAAAATAAAAATAAAAATAATAGAAAAATAAACACACAAAACAAAATAAAACTGGAGAAAATTTTTTTGTTAGATTTGGATCCTAAGAAGATGGAGGTGGTGATGTGTAGGAGGTGGTAATTGAATACTCTGAGCTTCGAAATACCGATGGATCACCAGCAGTTTATTGCACCTAAAACTATTATCACTAACATTTTTAAATAAAATCTAACTATTTGCTAGTTTATGGTCCTTAGCTTAACCTTTAATTCAGGAGGCATTTTCAAGTAATAGGAGACAAGGAAATCACTTCCTTATCTGTGGGAAGTGCTCCTCCAAAATAATTCTTGCATCGGTGCCCATTGACCTTAAAAGTCTCTTTGTTAGCATTTTCCAATTGCAGAGCTCCATGATCAAAAACTTGAATTACTGTGAATGGTCCACTCCATCTAGACTTCAACTTCCCTGAAAATAATCTTAATCGAGAATTATATAGTAGAACGGTGTCCCCTACTTCGAATTCCTTTTGGTTGAGACGAGAATTATGTCAATTCTTAACCTTTTCTTTATAGAGTTTGACATTCTCATAAGCATTAAAATGGGACTCTTCGAGCTCATCCAGTTGTAGAAGTATCCTTTCACCTGCTTGCTTCTAATCAAAGTTTAATGCTTTGATTGCCCAGTACGTTTGATGTTCCAATTCGATTGATAGATGACATGCTTTCCCATACACGAGTCTATACAGAGTGGTTCCAATAAGTGTCTTAAAAGTTATCCGATAGGCCCATAAAGCATCATCCAACTTTGCTACCCAATCCTTCCTGGAATGGTTCATTGTCTTTTCTAGAATTCGTTTTAACTCTCGGTTGACAACTTCCACTTGGCCACTAGTTTGCGGATGGTACGGTTTAGCCACTTAGTGGCGTACTCCGTATTGTTTGAAGAGGGCATCAAAAGGTTTGTTGCAAAAATGTGTGCCCCCATCACTTATTATTGTACGTGGCATTACAAACCGACTGGATAGTTATTTAATGAACTTTTGCACCACTTTCCCATCATTGGTAAGAGATGCTATCGCTTCGGCCCATTGCAAGACATAATCGACTCCCACCAGAATGTATATGTTTCCCATTAAAGATGGAAATGGACCCATAAAGTCAATACCCCAAACATCGAAGACCTCTACCTCTTGAATAGTTGATAACGGCATCTCATCCCTCTTGGATATGTTACCTATGCTATGGCATCAATCACATTATGTCATATAGGTTTGTGCATTCTTAAACAACTAAGACCAATAAAATCCACTTTTTAGTATCCGAGTCACTGTTTTGTTGGCTCCATAATATCCACCATATTGTCCCTTATGACATTGCTTAAGGATGTCTAACATTTCCTCATCTGAAATGCAACGTCGCATTAACCCATTTGCACAAGCTCTATATAGGGTTGATTCGTCCCATATATAGCGGTTACAATCATGCAAGAACTTCTTCTGTTACTGATAAGGGAGATTTAAGAGAAGTTTACCATTGGCCACATAATTGGCAATATCTGCAAATCATGGTCTAGTCAAGCTCTCGAGTAACATTAGAGTTTCATCGAGGAAATTCTCGTTAATATCATTGCTTGGTTGGCATTCCGCTCCCTCAAGTTTAGATAAGTGGTCAGCAACCACATTTTCAGCTCCCTTTTTATCTCTCACTTCTAAATCAAATTCTTACAGCAATAACACCCATTAAATTAACCTGGGTTTTGCATCCTTCTTATTGAAAAGGTATTTCAATGTTGCGTGGTCAGTGAAGACAATCACCTTTGATCCCAAAAGGTATTGTCGAAACTTATCACACGCATACACTACTGCAAGTAATTCCTTCTTTATTATGATGTAATTTAGTTGGGGTCCTGCAAGAGTCTTACTCGTATAGTAGATTGCATGCAACTTCTTATCTTTGAGTTGACCCAAAACGTAACCTGTGGCCTAGTCACTTGCATCACACATTACTTCAAATGGTAATGTTCAGTTTGGTAGTGATAAAATTGGTACTAAGATTAATGCCTCCTTTAGAGTATTAAATGTAGACATACATTTATCATCAAACATGAACGGTACATCCTTGACTAAGGGGTTTGTTAAAGGTCTTGCAATCTGTGAAAAATCCTTGATGAAACGACAGTAGAACCCAGTATGACCTAAGAATCCTCACACACCTTTTACATTACTTGGTGGTAGAAGATTCTCTATAACCTTTGTCTTTACTTTGTCGACTTTGAAACCTTGATGTGAGATTTTGTGGCCTAGCACTATCCCTTCTTGTACCATAAAATGGCATTTCTCCCAATTCAACACCATATTTGATTCCTCATATCTTTAAAGAACTCTACGCAAATTAGTTAAACATAATTCAAATGAGTCTCCAAAAACTGAGAAGTCATCCATGAATACCTCCATTATATCTTTTATTATGTCTATGAAAATTGACATCATACATCTCTGAAATATGGCTGGGGCATTGCAGTGTCTGAAGGGCGTCCATCTGTATGAAAATGTACCATAAAGGCACGTGAATGTGGTTTTTTCCTAATCGTCAAGGTAGATAAAATTTTGATTATAGCCTGAATATTCATCCAAGAAACAATATAATGAATGGCCAGCTACCTTTTCTATCATCTGGTCTATGAATGGGAGAGGAAAGTGATCCTTCTTAGTCACTAAGTTAAGCTTCCGATAATCTATACATAATCTCCATCCTGTGACTATTCTTGTAGAAATTACTTCTCCACTTTCGCTTTCTATCACCGTCATTCCTCCTTTTTTAGGTACGCATTGCACTAGGCTGACCTACTCACTGTCAGAGATGGGATAAATTATCCCTGCATCAAGAAGTTTAATGATTTCCTTCTTGAATACCTCCTTCATGTTAGGATTTAACCTTTATTGACGCTCCTGCACCATTTTGCAACCGTCCTCCAAATTTATTTGGTGCATGCAAGCATTCGGACTTATTCCTCAAATGTCCGCGATCTGCCATCCGATAGCTTTCATCTGTTTCTTGACAACCTCCTCCACCTTACTTTCCTATTTTTCACTCAATTAATTGGAGATTATTATTGGTAAGGTTTTACTTTTACCAAGAAAGGTATATCTGAGGTATGTAGGTAACGACTTAAGTTCTAATATTGAAGGCTTCTTTAAGGATGGTGGAGTGGGTGCTTCGGTCTGAACTAATTTGTCTTGATGCACTGGAACATCTGTCCCCTCTATCTCCTCATCTTCTGTAGAGTTAGGATTCTGGTGGTCATTATCATCCTTTACTTCCAAAGACTTTACTTATGCCATGTAACTCTTAATTTATTCTTGCTGTTGGTGATCCAATATTTCGACCTTCATGCATGCACTGGTCGTTATTGGATTCTTCAAGGCCTTATTCATATTGAATTCAACCTGATCTTCTCCTATTCGAAGTGTCAATTTAACTTCGTGAACATCAATGATGGCCTTTCCTGTATTCGTAAAAGTTCGACCCAAAATCAGTGGGCAATTCTTATCTTCTTCAAAATACAAAACTATAAAATCTACTGGAATAATGAACTTGTCCACTTGCATCAGTACATCTTCCACTATTCCCAACGACCTTTTAATGGATTGGTCTGCCAATTGAATTACCATCGAGGTAGGCTTGACTTCTCCCAGTCCCAACTTCCTAAATATTGACAAAGGCATAAGATTGATGCTAGCTCCCAAATCGCACAAACACTTAGTGAATTCCAATTCCCCAACCACACAAGGTATGGTGAAACTGCCTGGATCTTTCAATTTTGAAGCATTTGATTGGTGACTATTGAACTACAAGTGCTAGTTAGGGCTGCCATCTGGTTTTCTTCCCAAGTACACTTCTTAGATAATATATCCTTTAAAATTTTCGCGTATTTGGGCATATGTTCCAATGCCTCAAAAAATGAGAGATTTATCTATAGCGTCCTTGGCTTCTCAACAAACTTTGTAAATTGTTTATCTAACTCCTTTTGTAGTCGTTGAGGAAAGGGTACCTTGGGTTGATATAGTGGAGGTGCAACGTATGGAGGGTATTCGCTCATGTCCACGTCTTTCTCCTTTCCTTGATTCTTTTCTATTGGCTGGATAGGTTCCTCTTTTATCCTTATGGCCGATTCAATTTCCTTCCCACTCTGAAGTATGATAACCTTCAGCTGACTAACTTGGGCTTATAAATTATGAATGGAAGATGCATGTCGCTTAGTGACTTGCTCAAATTTATCTTCCAACTTTTTGTGTTCATCATCTAAAATACCCAGCTTGTTTAGAATTCTATCCAATTTAGCATCCATCAAGCTTGTTTTGTCCTATGGGAAACTTGATTGTCGTTGGTTTCTAAACTGCCCCCCATTGTTGTTGTTAGACCAAAAGAAGTTCGGGTGATTCTTCTACCCAGGGTTATATATGTTGGAGTAAGGATTATTACCCCCTCTATGTCCAAATTGGGCTCCCATATAATGAACTTGCTCCGGGTTGTCTTCTCTTATCACATAGCAGTCCACCGTATCATAATCCAACTGGCCGCATAGCTCGCACTTCAATTGCTTGGCTTTTACCGTAGCTGAGGATAACGCTTTCATATTATTGAGTTGTCACATCAAGTTGTCGATCTTAGCTTGCATTTTTGTCATTTGATCGACAGCGACAACTCCCTTCTGCTCCCTAAAGTTAGTAGGTTGCCTATTGCGTTCACTAGCCCATAAGCAGTTATTGCTGGCCATCTCCTCTTTTAATTCCTCTGCTTCATCGACCGTCTTTCTTATTAAAGATCCTCCTGACACCACATCAATGCTGCCTCTAGTCTGTGGGTTTACTCCGTTATAAAATGTTTGCAGTAAGAACTTCTTGGGTAGATTGTGGTGTGGGCATCTCCTCTTCAAATCCTTGTAAAGCTCCCACGCTTTATAAATAGACTCCCCATTGAAAATTTGTAATTTCCTTAATAATTTTGGTGGTCTTTGTTAGTGGGAAGTACTTATCTAGGAAAGCATGCACTAGCTGGTCCCAGATCGTAATATTGGCGAGGCTTAACAAGTGATACCAAGCCTTCGCTCTATCTTTAAGCATAAAGGGAAACAACCTAATTCTCACTATGTCTTCCGACATCGGTGATACCGAAAAGTATCACAGATCTCAAGAAAACTCACTATGTAGGCATTTGGGTCTTTATTTACAAGTTTATAGAATTGGACGTTCTGTTAAAGCATGTTCAAGAGGGCTGGCTTAATTTCAAAAGACACCGCTTGAACAGCCGATATAGCCACTCCTTGGTTCGCAGGAATGAACCTTGGCCTCATAAAATCTATGAGGGTCTTGATCCATGTTTCTTTGGAACTCCTCGGCCATTTGTGCTTTCTCAAACTCTTCTTCTTCTTCTTCTTCTCGACGAGCTTTCCTAATGGTTCATTTTAAAGGTGTTATGTCTAAATCTAAAGTCTTAATTTCATGACTCGAACCCCTTTTGACTCTTATGTTCATGCAAGAGCATGATTCCTACGTAAAACTACGAAAAAAAAAAACAAAAACCAAAAGGTATCCTAATGCCTTAAACTATAGAACTAAGTTGCCTTCCACGGCAACGACGCCAAAAACTTGTTCGCAAGGTTATGCACGCGCTAAGTTTTACTATTTATAACCTTGATAAATTTCGCAAGTGCATGGGTTGTTTGCGTAGTACCTAAGGTGTCAGTCCCACGAGGAAGGGAACTAGTCCTAAAATCTAACGACAGCTAAGTTCGTAAACCTAAATTAACAACTAATGTAGAAATTTAAATCAATTTAGAATCAAATACGAGAAATTAAGCACCCAAAGAACAAACAAAAGCAAACTCACACAAATAATCCAAATTTCAACCTAAAAGTGACCAATTGAGAGAAAGGGAGAATTTGTTCGAAATTAAAGAAAATCTACCCAATTATGAAATTTTCGATTTAATGGGCCTAGACGATCCTAAGGTGAATTACTCTCTCTCGAGTTATAATTCTTAACCCTAATTAATAATCCCTAATTTAAATTATGGAAATTGCGATCTCTCGATTTGTAATTTGTCCAAAACCTAAATTAGTTCTAACGCTGTCTATGAACCTACTGGGAATCTATGCTCGATCTCTCGTTACACAACTCTACCAATTTGATTCAATTCTCTACCTATTGATTTACCTAACTCTCGTTATCCTAAGTCGATGTTTTTCACCGGCTCACCTCTCAGTTTATTGCCCAGTTATGAAGAATCAAATTGAGTCACAATAAATCGAAATAAATCACAATCAAATCAAATTTATTAATCTCAAGAATAAATAACCCTGAAGGTGAGTTAAGACAAAAAAATCAACACTCAACAACAATTAATTCTAATCAATTTCAAATTCCATACAACAATGAAATCGAAATAAAAACTAGAAAATACTGTCAGAATGGATCTTAGAGTTATGACTGCGGGAAACCACCTATTCCGAGAAGTACGTCGCGTCAAGCGTGCCTCTATGCCTCTCTTCCTTCATCTCCTTCCTCAATCAATTAATCTCTAGCTAGGTTTTCCCTTAGATTTTCGGTAGAATCCCAAGTTTTTGTAGCTCTCTCGACTCTCTAATCTCTGTTGGTGGTTGCTAGGTATTGTTCTATTTATTCGGTATCAACTCTAGGTCAAACTTGGGATCAAAATAGTCCAAAAAATCACCCAAAAATTGAGTTTTTATGGCCCTGCCTGCCATGATCATGACCGATACTTTTTCCTTTTTGTCACAATCTTGGCCTGAAATGCACGATCGTGGCTTAACTTGACACTCTCTGTCACGATTGTGGCCACTATGCACAATCGTGGCTTGTATGTTTTGGCCCGAAACTCTTTTACACGTCACTGTTCTTCCCTGTTTACCCTGCAACACTAGCACACATATCAAGGTACCTCAAAACTATATAATTTAAGCTCAAAGATTCAAACTGACCCATAAAAATACTTAAACACAAAAGCTAATCTAATTAAGCCCTAAATGCATACTTAACATTCAATTTAACACACAATGCATAGCAAATTAAACCCTAAAATATCATACAAAACACTACTATCACTTTCTTTGACACTTTGAAGGTTATTTGATGCTTTCCTACCCTTAGAGTTAGTTCACCCCCATCAACATCAAACATTGAGCGAGCAATAGCTAGGAATGGTCGTCTAAGGACCATAGGGCTTTCAACATCTTCTCCAATATCCAATATATAGATATTTGTAGGAAAGATAAATTTATCAATTTGTACTCGCACATCGTTAATAATTCCCTTCGGTTGATGAACTATTCTGTTAGCTATTTTTACTAACATCTTTATGGGTTCCAACTCTCCTAAACCTAATTTTAAACTAAAGGTATAGGGCATCATATTGATACTTAGTCCCAAATTTACAAATGCCCTGTGTATGTTGACTCTATTGATACGACAAGGAATGTAAAAATCACTTGGTTCCTCGTTGTTTTGTGCTATGTTAGGCTTTTCTTCCGATATGCACTCCGTAACCTTCTTCTTGATTGATTCTTTTAATGTGAGCCTCATTTGTAATTGTTCCATTACGTCCTTAACCTTATTTGATACAACCTCCTTAAAATTCCTCATTGCCTTACTCGCAATTGACTTATGTTGAGCTAGAATAGGGTATGAAATTTTAGGTTGAGGTGCCTTAATTGGCTTAATTATGAGCTCACTTGGAAGGAATTCCATAATTATCCATAATTACTTGTCCTTCTCCTTTATCTTTGTCTTCCTTCAAAAGTTCAAGTTCCTTTTCTTAGGTCTGAATGATGGCCATAATCTGTTCCTTTGGTTTATACTAGATATTATTTAGAAAGGTCCCTACATTTCGAGTAGATATTGCCTCTAGTAGTTAACCTACTTGGACTTCCAGATTGTGTATTGAAGAGGCGTGGTTCTTGATGACTTACTCGCATTTACTTTCATTAATCTAAAATCTAATTGAACTTGGATTCCATTGAGCTTGGTTTATCTTGTTGGAAGCTTGATTGTCTTTGAGGTCTGAACTATCCTCTAGCGTTGTTCGTTTAAGAGAAGTTAGGCTAATTCTTCCACCCAAAGTTATAGGTGTTAAAGTAGGGATTGTTGCCCCCTCCTCATCCATACTAAGCTTCCATATAATTCACTTGCTCTGGAGCACTTTCCTTCATTAAATAGTAGTCCACTATATCATGGTCCATTTGTCCACAGAGTTTACACTTGAGTTGCATGGCTTTCACCAGAGCTGAGGACGAAGGCTTCATGTTGTTGAGTTTTCGAGTCAACTTATCAATTTTCTCTTGCATTTCTGTCATTTGATTAACAACTGTATTTCCTTTTTGCTCTCAGAATGTAGTAGTTTGTTGACTCCGCTCGTTCGTCCACAGGTAGCTATTACTCGCCATCTCCTCTATTAACTCTTCCGCTTCATCAATCCTCTTCCTCATTAGTGATCGTCCTAAAGCTACGTTAATCGTGCCTCTTGTATGTGAGGTTACTCTATTATAGAATGTTTGCAACAAGAATTCCTTGGGTAATTTGTAGTGTAGGCACTTCCATTGCAAATCCTTATATCAGTCCCACGCTCCATATATCAATTCCCTATCATTTTATTAGAGGTTGGTAATTTCCTTGATGATCTTTATGGTCTTAGCTAGGGGAAAATATTTGTCTAAGAAAGCATGAATTAGCTAATCCCACGTCGTGATATTAGGAAATGATACCAAGTCTTTGCTCTATCTTTAAGGATAAAGGGTAAAAGCCTGATTTTGACTGCATCTTCTGACATCTGATGGTACCAAAAGGTATCATAGCTTTCACAGAAGTTCATTATATGTGCATTGGGATCTTCATTCGTTATTCCATAAAACTGCACATTTTGTTGCAGTATGTTTAGGAGGGATGGTTTGATTTCAAATAATGGTGATTGAACGAGTGGTTTAGCTACTCATTGGTTAGCCACATTGAACCCTATTCTCACGAAGTCCATAAGGGTCCGTTGTTGATGTCCTTGGTTTGCTCTATGGTGAAATTCCTCCGCCATTGTTGATTTAGCGATTTCTTCTTCTTCTTCTTCATGCTGAGCTTTCCTAATGGTTCATTCTAGTTTAGTAATGTCTAAATCTAATGTCTTAACTATGCGACTCGAACCTCTCATGACTTTTGTGTTCATACAAAAGCACAATTTCAGAAGTAGAAAAGAAAGAACAAAAAAAAAACTAAACGTTTATAGAACTAAACTAATTGCCTCCCCAACAACGGCGCCAACCGATTATGAACTACTGGATTGCTAGTTCTAGACAATCCTAGGGTTGATTACTCTCTCTTGACTTATAACGATTAACCTAATTTATAAACCCTATTTAGATTATAGGAATTGCAATCTCTCGATTAACAATTTATCCAAAACCCTAATTAGATCAGAAGTTGTCCAAAAACTATCAAAAACTCATCAAAGATTTCTCTTCACACAATTTACTAACTTGATTTAATTCTCATTCTATTAAATTACTTAACTCTTGTTAGCCTAATTTAATAATTTTTCACTCTGTTCACCCTCTCAATTTATCACCGAATTATGTAAGTGCAGAAATTAAATCACAAATAATCCAGTAAAAACACAAACAATCAAATTTCATTAAATCAAAAATAAAACAACCCAAAGGTGAGTTTGGACATCCTCAACATTCATACAATCCTATCATCAATGGCTATCCCAATTCTATAGAATAATAAAATGGAAATTAACTGGAAACAACATTGGAATGGATGACGGAGGCAACAACGGCGGGAAACCTCCAATTCTGGGAAGTACTTCGCGTAGGCTTCTTCTCCACGCCTTTCTTCACACTTATCAATAGCTTGATCACTAGGTTTAATATATGCTAAGTTTTAATATTTATAACCTTGATATTTTCATAAGCGCACAGGTCATTCGTGTAGTACTTAAGGTATCAATTCCACTCGGAGGGTTAATCTAGTCCTAAAATCTAAAGTCAGAGACTTTTAAATAAATATTAATAGATAATGAATTTTAACATGAGGACTAACTAAATCAAATAACCAAATCAACTAACAAAACAATAATTGACAATTAACACTTAAATAGAAACAATAACGATGATGATTAAATATTTTAAATAATAATTAATGGAAATTGATCAATTTGTTGAACAATGATCGCACACCCTCAAATTCAACCTAACGAGTTTACTAAAAGAGAGAAAGGAAAAATTATCTATCCTTAAAGTCAACCTAACCGATTACAATTTATTGAATTAACGGTTCTAAATGATCCTAGGGTTAATTACTCTCTCCCAAGTTATAATTGAACCATAAAGCATAAACCCTAATCAGATTATGGGAAGTTGTAATCACTCAATTAACAACCTATCCAAAACCTAATCAGTTTTTAAGTTCTCTAATAAACAAATGGAAACTTAAATGTGATCTCTTTACACAAGATTTACCTATTTGATTTTATTCTGAATATATTAATTTACCTAACTCTTGTTAGCCCAAATTAATCTTTTTCTCTTATATATTATTGAGATATGAAGTGCAGAGTCAAATCACAATTAATTCAATAAACACATAAAAACAATTAGATTTTATTAAATCAAAAAATAATAATCCAAAGCTGAGTATAGAACATCAATTACAATGCAATTCTATCATCAAACTATATATCCCAATTCTATAATCAAATAAAAATAAAATGCATAGGAAACAAAACTCGACTAGATGATGGGAGACTGCAACTATGGAAAGCTTGTTATTTTAGGAAGTACGTCGTGTCTGTGTCATCTTCCTCTTCTCTCTTCTTTTGTCTTTTTCTTGATCTCTCAAGGTTCTCTCTTTTAGGGTTTCGTTTTTAGTGGTTAACCAAAGCTCTTCAAAGGATGCCTCTTCTGTTCTTTAATGTTCTATTTATATCTTGGAAGTCTTATGGTTGATTCAGGGTCAAAATGGTCCGAAAAGTCCCACAAAACTTGACATTTTTAGCTATTTTCATGTCTGCCTGACATAGACCTGCCACGATCGTGGCCAGCACCTAACCCTCTCTGTCACGATCGTGGCCCAAAGTGCATGATCGTGGCCTATTTCAGAGCTCTCTATCAAGGTCGTGGCCAAAATGGCACGATCATGGCCTGGGTCTTATTGGCTCACCTCTTTCTGTCACAATTATGGGCTATGGTTTTTGCCCGAAACTCTTAAAAACTTTTCCGTTTTTCGTTATTTACCCTGAAACACTAACAAACACATCAAAGTACCTCAAAAATATAACATTAAAGCTCAAAGACTTATATTAACCCATAAACACATAAAGTAACACAATTAAAACCTAAACACACACTGAACACTCAAATTAACAGTTAATACATAACAAATTAAACCCTAAAACATAATGCAAATCACAACTATCAACATCCCCTCGCTTAAACGTTTGCTTATCCTCAAGCAAACAAAACAACAAACATACAACACATAATGCAATAATAAGGCAATGGTTTCAACTTCCTAAAATAAATTTAATCTTAAGCATGATCATACAAGTTATATCTAATCATTAACATGCAAAATCTTTATCTACGGGCTTTGAACTAAATATACAAATTAATCTAGATCTAAGTGTTAATTTATTTACCCTTTCCAATTACACACACACATTAATAACTCTTTGGTCCTTCAAACTCTATAACTGTTCCCAAGTATATTTTCATGAAAAGTCAAGCTTATTACAAGTCCAGTAGGTTTATTAAGGAAACACAATTTCTTTTAGTTTGTTCTTAAAAATAGACTTAGTCTTTTTACATGGAGGCAAAAATTGGTAATGAATGTCAATCCGGTTATTCAACTAAGTCATATTTTTATTAAACAGCTTGGTTGAAAAGTCATTATAGCTTTTTGACACGAAGGCATACATTTGTGATGCGTGTCGATCTGGTTACTCATCTATATCACATTTTCAACTAGCTACTAGCTCTATTTATAACCCGAAGGCCAGCAGAATAGTGATTTATTTATCAAAAAAAATTATTTATTACCTACCTTGTTGTTTAAGCTACTCATTTCAATGAAAAATACTATTTAAGCTTCTTAAGTTAAAAGGCTTCAAATTATGAATGAATGTGACAACCTATAGGGTGCTAAATTTACATTATATCTAATTAACCTTTATATTTATCCAAAGAATCCTAATTCACTAATTTTGTGAGCTAATGATTATTTACAACCTAATAGACTATGCTCAAAATTAAATAAACTTCACTCCATCTAAGCCATTGACACATTCACACAATTCACAAAATGCAACCTAATAACTATCATACAATATGCAAAATCACATTCAAAAGCAAAATATATAACTCCTCCCCACACTTGAACAACACATTGTCCTCAATATGAGAAGGGAACACACAAGCACATAAGAGAAAGGAAAAGACATAATTTAAAGTAACAGAAAAATAAAGTAGAAATACACATAAAAATTAAAATTGAAGGCTAATTTGAAAAAGAAAAATAATTGGGTTAGACATAAATCTTATGAAGAAGGAGGTAGTGATGGTGTCGGAGGCAGCAATTGAATGCCCTAAGCATCAAAATATCTGTGGATCAGACGGATATCCTGACTTTGGTGTCTTTATGTTCGAGTCATCTCCTTCATCATTCTGATGTCCTCTGCAAATGCATTGTTGGTTTCGGAGATCGCATCCAGAACTACCTTCCAGCCTTGCTCTTCATCCTCTTCCTTGGATTCTTCACTGGACTCTTTTGCTTGCTGAGACGACGTTGAGCTCGAACTTACCTGACTTGCCCTGATTCTAACATGTTTATTTTCACTAATTTCCTTAAGTTCCATTTTGCGGGAATAAAGAATCTCAGCTTGCCATAAATGGTGATGCTTTAGGAACTTAGGTAAGTGGACAGATAACTGACTACAATCCACGCCAAAATATTCTGCAATGGCAGACACTATGTACCCCATTCCTAGATTGTTGTTCCTCTTTTGCGGAGTCGCAACAATGGCATTCAACACATGTGTGGATGTGCAGACTGGAATATTATGGTCTATACACCACAACATAAAAAGTTCCTTTGTGGAGCATTTGTTGGTTTCGTTTTTTTCAAAAACCAACAGACACATGAATTTATGCAACAACAAGTGTTCATGGGACCTTATGATATTGTTATGAGCATTCTTGGTATGAAATTGCTCAATCCCAGTAAGCTCATTCTAGAATCCATACATCTCACACATGATTTCTACATTTAATTCGTAGGCTCGTCCTCCTAACCTAAACCACAATTATTTAGGATTCCTAGGGTCATAATTTAGTGAAGTGAAGAATTCCAATTTGAGCTCCCAATAGACAAGAAATTGGAATCATATGAATTGGGCCTACTGGATTCTCTCAGCTAGGTTTTCTACCCTCTCATGCAACCCTAGCCTATTGAGTATGTCAAAATCAAAGTGTTTTGGAACTAAAATTTGTCTAGCATTAAGGGATCAGAAACGAGTACCTTCCTCCTCTGTATAGATCAAGAAGGGTGAACCAAAGTCTGCTGCTCGGTTTCTTCTCCTACCTCCTGTAACTTGTTGTCATCCATATGGCTCTCGTCAGGTTAATTATTTAATGCGCAACATAATTGGGTAGAATTTGAAAGAAAATTAAAAGGTTAAAATTGTTAGAGAGATGTGAGAGCTTTTGCAAGCTTGTAGTTTAGAAAGATAAAGTGAAGATGGAAGTGAATGTAAAAGTGAAGTTAAAACTGAATATATAGGTGGTTAAAAGGTTAAAATGGTAAAATTTCCTTTAAAAATTGCGTCCTCCCTCTTATTGGGGTTTCCCACTCTTCTTGATCTTCTTCTTTGTTCTTTTTCCATTCTTTTCAATTTCACTTCTTGATTCTTTTATAGACCCTTTTTACCTCTCTTTACTTGCTTGCTCAACTCCTCCACTTTATTCTAAAATCTTATTCCTTCTTGATTTTATTCGAAAAAAATTCTAACTACAGAATTCAAACGTTCTAAAAAAATTCAAAGAAATAATTTTTCCATGGGTTGCCTCCTATACAGCGCTTCTTTTATTATCAGTAGCTCGATGCTTTTTTAAGCTTACGGTGGTCGGAATGAATGGTGCAATCGTAGCATCGTCATTAATCGCAAAGTTTGCACTTTAGCTATTATGCTACAGTTCCCACCTTCTTTGCAATTCTCTTTTCGTCATCTTCTTCTTCACGCATGCTTATTCCTGAATGCATTCCAAAGATCCTCAATATACTCCCATTCACCTTGAAGTTTAGATTCTTTGCTATTATGTGAAGCTAAAGGAGATTCGTAATATTTCAGCAACATTTAGAAGGTTATCTGCTCTTATCCTATCCTCAGAGTTAATTCGCCCCTATCAACGTTAATGATTGAATGCGCAGTGACCAAGAATGGTCGTCCAAGAACTATTAGGGTATCCACATCTTCTCCAATATCCAATATGTAGAATTATGTGGGAAAGGTATATTTATCAACTTTTACTTGCACATCTTTTATAATCCCCATCGATTTGTGTATCGTTCTATCGGCCGTCTTTACCAAAAACTTAGTGGGCATTAACTCTCTTAACCCCAAATTCAAAGTAAAGGTGTAGGACATCATGTTTATACTTGCTCTTAGATTCTCGAATGCCCTGTCTATGATGATTCTATTGACGTTACAGGGGATGAAAAATTCCCTTGGGTCCTCTTTCTTCTATGCGATGTTATGGTTCTCTTTTGATATTCACTCCTTAACCTTCTTCTTGACGGATTCCTTCATTGTGAGTTTTGTCTGTATTTGTTCCGTCACTTCCTTGACCTTGTTTTGCTCAATCTCTTCTAGGTTCCTCGCTGCCCTCTTTGCATTTAACTCTCGCTGAGCTAAAATAGGAAATGGGAATACACATCGAGTTCCCTTAATTGACGTAATCATTGTCTCGTTTGGAAGGTCTTCTCGATCCTCTCCTTTATCCCCTTCTTCCTTCACTTTTATAGCTTCCTCATCCTAGGTTCGACTAATAGCCATGATACATTCTTTTGGGTTAGGCTCGGTGTTGCTTGGAAGAGTTTCAGCATTCCGAGTAAACATTGTCTTTACTAATTGGCCTACTTGGACTTCTAGATTGTATGTAGACAAGGCATGGTTCGTCATTACTTGCTCAAATTTGTTCTTGAGACTCCTATGCTCGTCCTCCATGCCTCCAATCTTATCTAAAATCTTGTCTAACTTTGATTCCATCGAGCTCGCTTTATCTTACTAAAAGCCCGATTGTCTCTAAGGCCTGAACTATCCTCCACTGTTGTTCGACCAGTAGAAGTTGTTGTAAGTGTTAGAGTAGGGATTGTTACCCCCTCCTCGTCCATATTTTGCTTCCATATAATTTAATTGCTCCTGAGTGTCTTCCTTCATTAGGTAGCAGTCCATGGTGTCATGGTCTAACTGTCCACAAAGCTCACACTTTAAATGTACGATCTTCACTGAAGCTAAGGATGACACCTTCATGTTATTAAGCTGTCGCGTCAAATTGTGTATCTTTTCTTACATCTTAGTCATTTGATCGATCGCGATTATAAGTATGTTTTTAGGTTATATTTCTAGTGTATTTTCATGTGTTTTAAGTGCTTCTTTGTGTGTTTTAGTTCTAGTTTATTTAATCTTTAGCATCTTCTGCATCTTTTCTTGATCTTTGAAGTGTTTAGTTATTTCTTTACATTATCTAGTGTTTTGGAGCTTTTTTTTTAGGATGGATCAATGAACCTTGTTGATGAATTGTGCAAGT
>JAOQML010099704.1:0-22929 GCA_027568935.1 Erythroxylum urbanii
ACATGACCTAGCTTTTTGTGCCAAATTAGTTTTTCATCATCTTTTGATATAAGACATGAAATATTTTGACTTCTCAAGTCATCTAAATTAATCCTATAGAGATTGTTTCGTCTCTTGGAAGAAAAGAATATGGATCCGTCCTTGTTTCTAACTAAACAAAAATTTTGATTAAAGGATACTTCAAAACCATAATCATATAATTGACTTACACTAATTAGATTATTCTTTAAACCATCAACTAGCAGAACATTATCAATAGTTGAAAAAGAATCTTTACCAATTTTGCCGATCGCAATTATTTTGCCCTGCTGGTTGTCTCCAAAAGTTACTGATCCTCCTTGCTTATGTTGGAGGTCTAGGAACATAGACCTTCTGCTCATCATGTGTTGCGAGCAGCCACTGTCTAAGTACCAATGATGATGATTGCTTCTTCCAAGTAGCGAGATTTGTAGTATATATTATATCCTTCTTAGGTACCTAAATTTTCTTGGGTCCTTTAGGATTAGTCTTATAATTATTCTTAGAATAATAATAAGAATACTTTCTTCTTTTTAGGAATAAGATTCCTATTATAAAAATATTTCTATTATGAATTGAATTTCTACCAGAGAAGCTTAAACCACTTTTATCATCTGGATGTCTATAACTTCCAATCATATCATTCATTCTTTTTGTACTCTCTGAAAATTTTGATAAATCAGCTGAAAGAACATTAATCCTTTGTTTTAACTGATTAACCTCCTCAGATATATCTATAGTAACTTTCTTTTCCATATCGTCTACTTGTTTCTTCAGGCAGACATTTTCTTCTTCTAAGATTTTTGTATTATTAGAATTTTCAACAAATTTCTTTTTCTATAATCTATATTGTTTCAGAATAATATGAGAATCTTCTAACAATTCTAAATAAGCATGCTGAAGATGGTTAAAGTCAGAGATTACCTCGTCCTCACTTCCACCTGTAGCTACCAAGCATATGTTTGCTTATTTTGATGAATCTAAGTTAGATTCAGATTTAGATGAATCGAGATCTTCCCATGTTGCCATCATGCCTTTTTTGTTTCCTTGATTCTTCTTTTGTTTTCTTTTGAGAAAGGGACATTCAGACTTGTAATGTCCGGATTTATTACACTCATAGCAGACGATAGAGCTTTTCTCATTCTTCAAATCGTCTTTTCTAATCCTTTTTAAAGAGGAATCTTTATTTCCTTTAGTTTTCTTTTTCCAAATACTTCTAATCTTTCTTGAAATGAAAGATAGTTCCTCTTGATCTTCACTTGAATCTTGATCAGATTCACTAGCATCGTCCTTTTTGATTTCTTCAATCTTTAATGCTTTTGAAAATGAGCTTCTATTTTTTTGTGTTTTCTGATTCTTCTGACCAGCCTTCAATGGAATATATTTGTCCCTTCTAGGTTTATCTTCCTTATCAAGCTCTATTTCACGGATTTTCAGTGAACTAAGCAATTCATCTAGCTTAAGCTTGCTTAAATGCTTGGCCTTTTGTATTACTGTTACTTTGGGTCTCCATCTTTTTGGAAGACTTATGAGGATCTTTCTGACATGATCTTGACTGTCGTAGATTCTACCCAGAGCTTTAAGTCCATTAATGATTGTTTGAAATCACCCAAACATTTGATCAATAGACTCATCATCTTTCATCTTGAACAGCTTATACTGATGAAAAAGAATACCAATCTTGGATTCTTTCACTTGGTTTGTGCCTTCATGTGCAATGGCTAATGTGTCCCACATTTCCTTTGCAGATTCGCATCCATGAACCTTAATATATTCACTTCTTCTTAACGCACAATTTAAAAAGAACTTGAACTTTGAATTTAATTGAACATGAGCTTTCTGATCAACTGACCATTAATCACGAGAAATGCTTTTCCCTTCGTAGTCTGTTGGAATATATGGACCACTTTCAATGATATATTAAATATCAATGTGTGTGGATTCTATGAAGAGCCGCATTCTGTCCTTCCAATAATTATAATCTTTACCATTGAATGTAGGAGGTCTTGTGACTGAGGCACCTTCAGCTATAAAAATATATGATTCAACTATGGATCTTTGTCCTCACTTTGTAACAGTGTTTCTTGGAAACTTTGCTTTGATACCAACTGAAGTAAATCACTTGTTATTATAGAAATCACGTAATAGGTAAGAACACATAAGAAGGGGGGTTGAATTGTGATAAATCGTCTAAGATTGAAATCTTTAAAAAACTTCTTGATTTTCTCGAAAGATTCAGACAATTTACAAAATAACACACTTAATTCGTTTGAGTAATGCAACAGTGGAAATAATATCTATTCTTCTAGCAACATGAAATTAAAGAGATAAGGGTTAGAGAATATGACACCGTAATTTATACTAGTTCACCTGTAACCTTAGGGTTACGTCCAGTTCTCAGAGTATATCTGAGATTTCACTATCTCTTTCAACTTTTACAAGTTTTATTTCACACTTCCAGAGCCTCTTAAGGTCTCTTTCACAAAGTATTCTTTATTTTCTATCTTAGCCTCTTCAAGCTGTAGCCTTCCCTTTCACTGAAAAGATTTTGAGTTTTCTAAACTCAAGTTATAGGTCGATTTGATCTCTCTTCTTTCTTCTTTTCAATCAAGCGATTTTTTACAGTATCGTAAGTAAAGAATTGAGAGTTAATGGTTCAGAGTTGTAAGGCGTGTCTTGTGTATATTGTATTTTTTGTTTATGACTATAAGTGATATTTATGGTCTAAATCTCCAAAGGTCTTCTTAAAAACTGCTTGTAGAATCTTAAGAGATCAGTTATTAGTTGAGTCCTATAACCAACTCCAACTAACTAACTAACTAACTAAGATTGTAAGTTGTTATTCAATTATAACGTCTTGATTTGTTTTGTATAATTCGTCTTATGTCTTTTCTTCGTCTGATGTCTTCATTTCGTCTAATGACTTCGCTTCGTCTGATGACTTCACTTCGTCTAATGACTTTGCTTCGTCTGATGATTTCGCTTTAATATCATCTTAACTTAATGATTTGTGCCTCTTACATTTATCTACAAACTTAACAAACTCATCAAAATAGTTCACACACTCTTCTATTATTATTATTCTTTGACTTTCATCAAAATCAATAAAAGGAGTGAAGTCTCCTTGACTTAACAGGATCGACACCTTAGGTACTACATGAACAACTCGTATACTTACGGATTATCGAGGTCATTATTTAGAACTTGCACACATTAAAAAACCACGATAAAAAACAACTTGTCAAAATTTACCCCTAGATTTCTCAGTTTCTTAAGGAAATCGCTATTGATTGATTATAAGTAAAAATGTTCCATGTTCAATTCTTTCCATGATATTAAAAATTATTCCTATTTTCTTATAACTCTTTATTTTTAAAAAATATGGATAACGAGGATTTGTTTTGGTTTTTAATTTTGATCTTTAGTTTTTCCCAAGGATGGCCAAATCTAAGTGC
The DNA here is from genome assembly GCA_027568935.1 of Erythroxylum urbanii. Classification (NCBI taxonomy): domain Eukaryota; kingdom Viridiplantae; phylum Streptophyta; class Magnoliopsida; order Malpighiales; family Erythroxylaceae; genus Erythroxylum; species Erythroxylum urbanii. The sequence continues at coordinate 3,474 of JAOQML010099704.1, forward strand.
GGGGGAACTATTAAGTGCTTGATGACTATATATTTGCTTTCCAATTTTTAGTTATTAATGTTATGTTATATTTAAGATATTTATTTTGATTCACATTTTGATTTAGGTAGAAGTTAGAGGAATAAGAACCAAACTGAGCTAAAAAGATATCCTTGGTGCCATTCTATCGCTGTCCAATCTTAGTTGCCTTAGTATAAGCAAAAAGTATATGAGTTAGGATGAAAACGGGACATGAAAGGCAAAAAATGGAGTTACTACAGCTTACTTATCCATACAGAGGTGCATACGAGTGTGTATATAACATTCACAACCATGTATGAGACTGTGTAAGTCACTAAAAGCATTTAAGAGTGCAAAGATGAAGTTTTAAGTAGCCCTCTAACCTACACGGTCCTGTAAGTAAGCTATATGGACAAGATATGTTTATAGATTTCTTGAAAAATTGATATACAGAGTCACTTACATGCCCATGAAACTAATCATGTATTATGTTTCTAACCTAAAAAATAACTTGATAGTTTGAAACAAGTTCCAAAATTGTGGTACAAGAAGTTAGGACAACTGTAAACTAACAAGGGTATAAGAACACTACTTTTGGTCACTTGATAATTTGAAACAAGTTCCAAAATTGTGGTACAAGAAGTTAGAGACAACTGTAAACTAACAAGGGTATAAGAACACTAGTTTTGGTCACAGTGTATTTTTTTGACGATGAATTCATTAGTTTATTACTCTATGTTGATGACATATTGATTATTGGTTGTAATGCTTATAAAATTGATAGGTTGGAAAAGAAGCTTAGTAATTCTTTTACAATGAAGGACTGACGACAAGCAAGATAAATTATTTCATGTAAATTGTCTATGATATAGAAGAAAAGAAACTATGGTTGTGTTAAGAAAGGTACATTATGAAAGCAATTAATCAGTTTCACTTAAATATAGTTAAAGTGGCAAATATACCTCTTGTTTCTTACTTTAGGCTTAGCACTGGATTGTCTCCATTTAATAAGAAAGAGAAAGATAATACATAGAATGTTCCTTATGCATTAGTAGTAGCAAAATTGATATGTGCATTGTTTTGTATAAAGCTTGATATTGTTCATGTAAATGGTATAGTTAGTCATTTTCTATCTAATAAAGATAAAGAGCATTGGAATGTTGTAAAATGGATTGTTAAATATCTTTGAGACATTTTTAGTTTAAAACTATGTCTTAGAGTAAGAAGTACAATTCTTTATAGGTATACTAATTTAGACATGGCGGGTGATATTGACTCAAGAAAAGTTACTTTAAGCTATTTGATTACCTTTATAAGAGAAGTTGTGGCATGGTAATCTAGGTTACGAAATGATGATTTTTTTAGGAAATAATAATGAATTAAGTCAATAATAGCAAGCATGAGTTACAATGTAGATACAAAGAGCTATACATGAAAAAAACCAAGCAAATATAAGCTTATAAGCCTAGATACAACTTTCTTCAGATGTTGTTAGGCCTACACATTCCACATTCTATTATAATAGCCTTCATTATGAAATCTTGACTTGTATAAGCTCAAGTAGCGTCTAATTTGCATAATGGTTGTGCTGTTGAATTATTCTTCTATTATGCTTTTATCTGAGAATATTCTAGTATTTCTTTCATCCAAGATAACTTCACCACTAAAATTAAAGCTTGTAAAGAGTTTCTTTGGATGAAAAATTCTATTTAAGAACTCAATTTTAATTAAAAGAGATATTTTTTATTTTGTGATAGTCATAAAATCTTTGCAAGAATCCTAGTTTCCATGGTAAGATATCATTAGATACAGTTTTTTTAGTCTCTAAGTTGCTTAAGCTTAAAAAGGTACATATAGAAGATAATGGTTAATATATAATAATGAAGTTTATACCAAGAGGGAAGTTTAATGCTTGTCATTTGATTTTTAAATTGATAGAGGCCTCCATTTAAGTCGAAGGGGGATTTGTTATGGATCCTCCTTAAATAAAGCATAGTTTAATGAAAGAAGATTTTGTTATGTGCATTTTATATGGAAAGTTGTAAGGTTTATAAAGAAGTATTTAACTCTTAAAATTTTAGGTGTTTGGAGAGTGATGTGAACATTCATATTTCTTACTTACACTCCTCTTTGGTTTTTTAGCTGTGTAAGTTTGAGATATCACTTTCTTCTGCACACTTGGTCAAATTTTACAATATTGTTGGTAAATATGGGTGTATGCACCTTTTCATAGCTTTTATAATGCATGGTATATGGCTATCTTTTGTGGTTAGTATGGCCACTTTATCTCCATCTATTTTTTGATTTTAGTGTGTCTATTCTCTTCATCTTTGTGAGTGTTTACTATGATTTTCTCCTTTGGTGTAAGATGAGAGCTTTTGCAAAAGTTGTTAAAGTTGACAATGTTGGAGAAGAATTGTCATGGTACTAGTGAAGAATTATCATGGTACTGAGGAAAAAAATAATAGTATAAAAAGGAGTTTTATGACAAATCTGGATTTTCATATACACATTGTTAATTACCACTCTTGTTAATAAGTATTTATTGTTATCAACTCCTAAATAATTAGAGAACTTATTTTTTTGGTGGATTATTTTCTATACTAGGTCCCGTGGTTTTAATTCACATATTATGAAGGTTTTCAATGTAAAAAATTTAGTATTCTTATGTATGATTTATTTTGTGTATTTACATTTGTTCCTCAAGTTTAATTCAAGCTAAACAAGTTTTATTTTTCCTATCATATTGTACTATGTTGCTTTCGTTCCATTGATCATTTGTCTCTCCTTTCTCTAAAAAATATTTAGTCTATAAAAAATGTATATTGTAAAAGTGCATATGCAAAACAAAGTTTTATTTTTCAATAATAATGCTAAGATAAAAAAAGCTCATATTGATAAAGGTTTACAAAATAATAAATAATTACAAAATTTTTTACAAAAGTTGTCCATTTAGAATGATGCAAATATAACTATATTCTTCATCTAAGTTATATAAATGCATCAACAAACTCTATGTGGAACATCATATAACATGAACTAATAAAATCTAAATTACCTTTTATTAAATTAAATTAATGGAATTGAACCAAAGCTCAAAAGGTATTATCATAAGCACCCAAGGGGTTAAAAGTTGGATCCCCTATACATTGTTTTACTAATGAATATGACTCTAAAGCTTATGCTTAATCCTTAAAGTTTTGCATGAAGAAGGTGAGTGCCTACTCTGTTAACTTACAACTATCCCAACAGTTGAGGGCAACAGGATACTTACATATCACTTGAGTGCAGTATAATTTATATTAACCTCCATTGATTGGCCAAGTTATGGCTATCTTTTGTGATATGAATTTTTCTCTGATGGACATCGTAAGTTACTTCACAACCAGCTCCTTATGCTTGGATTAGTGCTTAGAGATACGTGAGTTCCTTTATATCCATAAAGAATAAATGGTATTCCCCAATCATATCTTGTAGTTGTATGGTTTTGATTACTGGAAAGAGAAGGAAGATAGGACCAGGTCACTATCTCATTCCAACATAGGGGAGGGATAGGAAGTTATCAATTTGCAATATGCTATTCTAGATAAAGCTAGAATAAGGTCATTGGAAAAAGAGGTGATCTAGAATTTCTTCCTTTAGTCTCCACATTAAACAAGCACTTGATATGTTTAATACCTTTTGATCCTATTTACAATAAGAAGTTTCCTTCTAATTGCAATATATAAAGTAATAGATGCTCTTGGACTAGGTTGTTTGAATTAGACTAGACTTTTCCCTAGCACAGATGGAAGTTAAAGTTTGAGGATGTCCTTACACTTTTTAGAAGAGAATTGGCCATTATGTGAACTTTTCCAACTAATTATGTCCCTATTGTTTTGATTTAGAATGACATTGGAAAGAGACTCAATTATAGGAAAGCTAATAATTGAATCAAACTTTATATTTCTATTGTTAAGGATATTTTTTATAGTGGTGGTATCAAGTATTGTTTGATGAAGTGGAATCATATTTATAGAAACCTTAAAAGGGCTAAACTAAATCTAAAAGTCATACAAGAAATTTATATAAACTCCATCACTAATCATGTATACTAGCTCCTATCTCATTAAGCTTTTTAGTTTCATGATTAGCATAAAGATCTAGGAGAGGGAGCTACTTTTCTATGTAGACCAAATATAACTCACCTTCAAATAGTATTCATGTACCCATTTGATTGAAGATGATTATTTATCTATTATAAGCCTTTATAATGTATTGATAATCATTTTTTTATTGGCGATTCGGATGGGAATAATTCACAATCTTTTTCCTTTTAGAGGTTGTAATTTTTTTTCTATTTAACTTCAGTAAAAACAAGCTTATTATGATTACCAAACCTGAGAAAATTTCTCATAAGTTTCTCAATGGATTTTATAATTTCCATAGGCAACATTAGATAGGATGACCAATAAGTATATCAGTTGCTTAATACAAAATTAATAGTTGGATTATGCTATATAGTGAATGGATTTGCTATAATAAGTAAAAATTCTTTTCTACATTTTGTCAATCAATAGAACAAAATCATTATATGTTGGCCTCCTTGTGGAGATTGGGATCCCAAGATAGGTGAAAAGAGGCCTCTTAAAGCTTAAGCCAGTGATGAAGAAGAGCCAAGGTCTAAGGTTAAAAGCACTTAATAAGATGAGTTGGTGCCTTTTCTTCTTATTTACTAAAAGATCTAAAATGTCCTTAAAAGAGTTTAAGGCAATCATTATAGGAAATAAGGATTTATCATTAGATTTAAAGAATAATATAAGATCATAAAAAAATAACTTGTAAAGCTTTAGGTTCTTGCACTTTGGGTGATATTTGAAGTTAATCCCTTGACTATAAGTAACTAACCTTATGAGTTTTGTTAGGGCCTCTATAGTAATGGTAAAGAGGTAAAGATATAGGGGATCACCTTGTTTGATTCCCCTTGCCCTTTTATAGTAGGCAATTGTAATGCACTAATCTATCTAAGTAACAAACTATTTAGGGAAACTAAAAGCTTGGAGAGTGATTGTGAGGAATTTCCAAATAATGATGTCAAATGCCTTATGGAAATCTATCTTAGGGGGTGCAATCCTCACTTTATTCCTTCATATTGTAGCCCTAAAGAGCTCTTGAGGTAAAAGAATGTTATCCCTGATTGATCTATCCTTTATAAAGGCAACTTAAAAGAAGTCAAGATATTTAGGAAGCAGCTCTTTCAACCTATTTACTAGTAGTTTGGAAATGAGCATAGATAATATTGCACCTTATGATTGGTTCATAATCCTTAAAGGTTAAAGGGTTACTTACGTTGGGGATAATGATGTCTATTGTTTATTCATTATATAAAATTTCAGAATTTAGATGAATCCACTATATAAAATAAGGATTTAAGATATTTAAATTTTTTAAAAATTTAAATTTTAGTAACAACACTAAGCAATTTCCAACTTAAGGATCTTAGGATACTAAAGGGAAGAATCCATTTTTAAAAATCTTAAATTTCTAAAATTTTAATCAAGGCCTACTTGATATCTTACCACTTTTTCTTCTTTAGATATTAAATCATTGTGATCCTAATATGGTAACAATGATTATGAGTAGTAACATTAATTTAATTAATTCTTATTTTGATTTATCATTGATTTTCTATGTAGATGAATCATATCCAAAATTCAATTATAATAACTATCAACTTAAAATGACTATACAATATTCTTGTACTTAAGGGTGGATTAACAAATCATTGTATAGTCTAATTTATGCTACCTAAATTTATATTGATTTTGGATATACTATCTACCTTACTATTGTTAGATGTCTACTATAATTGTTAAAGATGTTTAAAATTTAAAAGATTAATTGATGAGAATATGGAAAAATCATTGTTAAATTAAGGAGGTCATATTCCATAATTTTAATAAAAATATGATAGTACTAATAATTTAATTTTTTAAGAATTACATTAAAATATATTAATGTTAATGCTTTGATCGTTGATATTATTAGAAGACTCTTTGTACAAATCAATCATACTTAAGGAATATTAATCCAAGTAGTGCGACAGTCTATGAAGTTGTAACCATATACAGATATGCCCTATCTAGCTCTAGCAATACATAAGATACACTAATTTAGTTAGAGTATATCAAAGAGGATAAGATTAGATGGAGACACACAAACGATGGAATAGTTCCAAATGCATTGTGAGGATTCTTCTAAAAAAGGACATACCTTTAATATCTTATAACCTGACCTAGCATGGTTTAAGTAAGCAAACCCAAGGGCCTCAATCACCATATGGCTGGTGATTAAGCGAAAGCTTAACACAGTATCTCATAAACATTTCACCTATACATAAGCTGTGCAACAAGGAAGAAGAAATAATGAAGCATATTATTTCTCATGCCTGTCTTTTAAGAGAATTTGGACAAAATTTCAAGGATTATGTTATCTGAGGCCCCCATTCCATGAATGGCCTGAACTTATTCAATGGTTCACTAAAAACCAACATAAGATAGCAATTGAATGGATCTTTAGCAAATTGGCACTCAATTGTACAAATACATAATATTTGGCTAGAGAGAAACAGAAGAGTGTTTATCGGAGAAGAAACAAATGAGTTCATTGTCATAACAAGAACCTTCAACTCCATTAGGAATTATTGATTGCCCATAATCAATAGGAGCAACATGAATATGTCAACGTAAGCAAATAGGGATTACAAATATAACGTATAGGAAAACGTAGATCTTAATTAGAGAAACAAAAACGAAGAGAGGAAAGACAACTCACTTAGTGAAGGAAATAAACAACAGTGACGATGGAGAGATGTGTTAGTTTATGCCCTATAGCCAATCGATTTGGTTATAGTTTAGTGACAATATAATTTAAAGGTATTCTTTATTTTGTACATATTTAGATGTCTATGATAAAGTTTATGGGATAACTATACATTGCGAATGAAATTATAATGAGATTATAATTATAAGATTTATATTGCATTTATGTATTTGCCCTAAATGTTTTTAGTCATTGTTCTATTAAGAATAGACATTACTAGAACGTAAAAAGGCTAGCATATATTTTGTTTTTCCTTATGAAGGAAGTAGTCGATCTCATAGACCAAAGTATAGAGATACTTAAACAAATGTGTGCTGTTAAAGAATAAGTTCACTACACAAACCAAATATGTGAAATTCATTTGGAACATCACTTATATGTCTGTGGAATTCTCATTGTGATGATTGTAGAAGTGATCCTTTAACTTGAGGTCTCCAAAGTTATCTTTTATAGGGATTGCTATATTTTGATACTACTTCTAACCTATTTAGTCATGGATCATTCAATTGGTAGTCATTGGATGTAGCATGAACTATATAGAGGTAGTTGTGTGATCATGATATGATTCATCACCTTAAAGTAATTAAGGAGAATATTATGATGTTCTCAATTAGTATTGATTTGGAAAATTCTTGGTCAAGGTAGAACGACGTTTAATTGAATCGATAGCTAATAGAGGAGAACTAATATGATTGGATTAAAAAAGAGTAGACATTAATTCCATGCTCTATATCTAATTAGAACATTGTATGATGAAATGATTGAATTATATGAAAAAAATTATGCATAGAAAGATTAGTCAAAACTACTTTGACATTTCTAAATATTTGGGTGATCATGATGCGTTGCTAGATGTCAATCTTGATCTATGACTATAAATAGTTTAATTGGAGAATTAACGATAAATTCAAAGGAGTTTTAATTTATCTAATTCTAATTATGAATTAAAATTAGAATTTATAATCATTGCCAACATATTTGAGAAGTAATGGGTCTCACATAAGGAATAGGTTGAAGAGAGCAAAGATATTTAATCAAGTTAGACTTGACTGTAAAGTTTGAGAAACTTTTTGGTTAAATATGAGATATGTAATAAATAAGGATCAATATGAGATATTGGAACTTATTTGGACATAATTAGTATTTAATTAGAATTATTTGTAATTCTAATTTAATTTTAATTGACATTAGAATTTAATTTCAATTAAATCACTAAAATGTCCAAAACCTATTACAAATAGGGTTAAAGAGGTAGCACTTCTTGTTTAACCCTGTCTATAAGAAATACAGAATTCTCTCAACCTATTATGTAGATACCATTAGAGGTCAGACATCTGTGTAGCTACGATGGTTAAGACGGACCAATTTCAAAAACGGTTCGAGGGATATGACAAGAATATGATCAAGCTTCAAAGTAAGGTAGAATCAAGATTCACATTTTATTATGATTTATGTGTTAATCATTTTATATAATTAAATTGATCTTGATTTTTAGGAAACCAATTTGCAAAAAAGTTTCGTAATTATTCTGCTTAGGATTGAATTCCATCCTAATTTCCTAACAAAAAGAATAAAAGATCATGCACAAATAAAGCACATAAATAGAGAAATTGGAGGAAGAATCCTAGTGACGTGGCGATAACCATTGCAAATTAGAGAACCAAAAGGGACGTGGATGGAGAAGCATGAATTGGGATTGAAATTGATTTTTGTGAGCCTTAAGAATAGGTGCAGCACATACAATGTTAAAAGATTACTTTTGGGACCTTGAGTGTCTTTTATGTTAAATTGGGTCTTTATCCCCAATGTATATAAACCATTTAATTCAAATATTACCTTTTAAAAAAATCTTCAAGAATAATGTAGCAAGTTACCTAAAATGTGATTGAACACCAAATAATTTAAATTGAGCAAAGACAATTGGAATAGAATTTAAGTTCGAAGATCAAACATTAACTAAGAAAAAGATTTATGACAATTATGTAGAGATCCTTTTAATTAATTGATTTTTTGTTTTGAACCAATGTTATGAATACTGAATCAGTATTGGTATCAAATTAATTCTGGTACGGTATTATACTGAACCGGTCAATACTGGGTTCTATTTCAGACAATTTTTAAAATTTATAAAATAGTCCCTAACTATTTCAAAAATTTAAAATAGTCCTTAGATATATTGTACTATATAATTTATAATTTTATAACAACTATGTCTCAAAAAATTATAATAATAGAAATTTAAAATAATAACAATTTATTTATTTTTATTAACATTATTTTTCACATATAAATTTTGATGTATGGATGTACATTTAATATAACCATATAAATAGTTAAATATTAGAAAGTTCAAATTCCACAAGTTGCAAATACATTCTCTTTAAAAAGCCAAAAGAAGACAAATACTAAAAAGAACTCATTTTCCAACTCATTCATTTCCTTTTGGATTAATTATAACAAAATTCTCAAACTTTACTCAATTTTGCAACGCTAGCCTAAAATTTAAAAATGACACTAAAATGCTCAAACTTTCAATTTGTTGCAAATATACCCTATTGTTAAATTTGCTTCCACATGTTCCAAATTTTTTCATATAATTATTTTTTAATTTAATAAATTTGGAAAAGGAAAATAATATAATTATTTTCACCACCATCATCGCCATCTCTGCCCAATCTTCATTGTCTTCGCACTGGAGAAGATCTAGAAGCTCAGTGCAGACATCTCCTTCCTCACTCTTGAGGAAGCCCACCAGCTGGTTGATTACCTCTAGGACAAGTTTGGGGTCTCTATTGTTGCCTTCGTCCCGTCATCGTCACCATTGTTGTCACTCCTAGAAACGAAACATCCTTACAATAAGGTAAATCCAAGATAGAGTAAGTAAGTTAGAGGAATGTCAGAGCTACCTAAAAAACCACTGGAGAAAAGTAAAAACAAACATAAAACCAACAAAAAGGAGAAGGAGAATAGATGGATGAAGGATTGTTAGTATTTTTCTTTTTTAAAATTTATTAATTTAATAAATAATTATCTAGAAAAATAATTGAATAAGTGTCAAAATTTTTATTTGATGTGGTGTGCCAAGTTAGTGACATTAATAAAGAACTTAACATTAGGTTATATTTGTAACAAATTGAAAGTTTGAGCCTATGTATTAGCTGTTATTATTTACCCAGAAGAATAAAAACAACTAAATTCTAAAGTACACAAGTCATTCTAAAATACAACACTCCGTTTTGAGAAAAATATATAAGAGAAGTTTGGTATAGAAAAAGCTTCGATCTTTAGGTAAAATGAAGGAAACTAGTGATGGGTTTGTGAGAGCAGATCAAAGTGATATCAAAAGTATCGATGAGCAACTTGAGAGGCATCTTAACAAAGTTTTGACTTTGGACAGGAACAAGAGGGATGATGATGGGAATCTCATAGCCATTGTCACCCCAGCAACTAAGGTTAGTGCTGCCACTTTAAGAAGTTGAGGCAGGATTGGGTGATCGACCATTTTAAGCTTGTTATTAAGAGTGTCATTGCACATGGCACTTTTGACACTGTGCACCGTGATGTTTACGACGGTTAAAATGTTGTCAGTTAATGTAGTTATCTTCTGATTTTGTTTTTGTGATTTAATTTTTTTTGCAAATAAGACCCCAAGTTTTAAACATTACAGTATCAGTGATTTAATTTTTTTTGCAAATAAGTCCCTTAATTTTTAAAATTTACAGTTTCGGTCAATATTTGACGCTGAAATCATCAGTACTGGCTAAACAACTAGATTTTGTACTATTTTTTGACCGTTACAGAAACTTTCGACCAGTACGGTACGAAATTCATAACTTTGTTTTAAACATTAAATAAGGGATAAATTAACACTACAACAAAGTAGAGTATTGGCCTACAAAAAAAACATTGCAAAATGTTCAAAAAATGTTGCATATAGTTATTTGTAACATTTCTATTTTGTTGCAGAAATTGTCGCCAATTTCCTATAGCTGAAAACTATAGGTGATGTTTATAGAAATCGTAGTCGAAAAGTATTAGCTATGAAAACTTTTTGTAGCCAAAACATTAAAACAAATATAGCTAAAAATTGAATATTGGTGGGAAAAATTTGACACCAAGTGATTGACAATGAAAATAAAACGTAGCTAATAATATTTGGCTAAGTTTTTATCTTCGTAGCTATATAGTATTTATTACATTTTCCATAAATGTAGCAAAATGTTATTTGATACGTTTCATTAACTGTAACCAAATGTTATTTGCTCCATTTTTAATAATGTCGCAATATATTATTTGTTACTTTGTAATTCATGATATTGAGCAATATGTTTTGTATATAATATATTGACATATTTTTTGTTGTGAATTATTAACTTATTATTATTAAATTAAATCGTTGAAAATGTTATTAATTGAAAAAAATCGAGTATTGTATGTATAAAGTAAAATTATATAAATATCATTAAACTATGTCAATAAAAAGAATATAACATTAAAGGATGGTCATTTGTTCTTATACAAGATATAAATGACAATTTAAACAATTCTTATAGACAAAACAATAAATAAAAAGATTAGTTTACAAATTATAATTTGTTATGCTTAGATTACAAAAATATTTGAGTAGAACCCGAAAGACTACCAATTGTTGTCTATGTCCATAAACCTATAATCATCTAAAAAGTTTAGTTAAGATTAATTAAAAGTATTATAAGAGCATTGATATAGTAAGTATTTGGTTTTTATTAAAGTAAACACCACATATCTTTACCATTGACAACAAATTTGTCAACATTTGCATCTTCATCGATTACGTAATTTGAGAAAAAGTACTAAAATAAAATTATAGTACAAACAAGAAGTGATGGAAAAATTATAGGAGATAGAATTAATACCCTTGACTTGCCTCTTCTTTTCTATCGTATTTCGCATTCTTATCCCTGATTACGTTAGCTTGTAATTCAACCTTAAGCTTGTTGTTTTCCTCTTGAATGTCTTCAATGATTGCTTTATATGTTGATATTGAAACACTTGGCTTAGGGTCATAGCCAAGGCCTTTCACATAGCCAAAACGAGTACCAAGTATCTATCACAATTCTCGTATACATTGAGCTCATTCCCCTCAGACATAGACTTCTTTAATAAATCTTGCATCTTATTCTAAAATTAAAAAACAATATTCAATCCACATATTAGTACTTACTAATATGTTAATAAATGAATAAAAATATCAAATAAACTTTAGTACTTACGTAGCTTTTTCTGCTTCTTCAGACACTCATCCTTTACCTTCTTTATAGTAAGTGACTTTATATAATGTGAGCCTATCACACTATTGTTTATGTAGTTCCTTCTCACTTTTTTTATGAACAAAAAAACAATATAAATCAAGGCACATATAATAATATAATGTTTATTGATTTAAGTATAACTTGTAAATATATAACTTACATATTCATTTCAGACAACTATAGATGATTTTGACCGTTAATTATAAGGTGTTTTGATTTTGGATTTACTGACCCTTGCCGTCACACAATTTCCCTAAATCAAGAAAAAATATATAACTTGGTCGTTAAATCATCTAATAGATTAATGCAAGCAACGTGAAGAAAAAGAAAATAAATCTAAACTTTCGAGTCAGCCCAATAATCTGACAAACTATTCCAATTTTCTTCAAAAATTTGTTTATGAACATTGGTTCCTGCCTCTACATCAGAAGGAAAAGATTTACAATACTTATGCAACTTGAAATGATGATCCCTAGTTCTTTGTTTGAATAATGAAGTAACATAGTTTTAAACACTGAGGTTATCAAGATCCTTAATATTCAATTTTAACTATGAATAATATAAGGAGAGGGCTTTTGTCTGTCTTCTCAGGATCACTAATCGCTGACATCTCTCTAACATTCATGCTTAACTGCCGACACCATCGCTAGCCCATCACAATCCCACCACCATATTCCGCATCAAACCACCTACTACTCCTTCACTTATTCTTATCACTAATATATCAAACATACAGGAACCATATAGGAAACTCAACCCTAACCCTAGATCTGTTTCTAATTTCAGCTTCCAGCTTCCTCCTTCTTCCACTTTGAGCTCTTTCTTCTTCTTCCATCTTCCCCTTGTTCTTTCCAGCATTGTACTTCCTTTGATGACAATGCTTTCCCTGCAAAACAAAACATTATTAGACTTCATTATAAACTATAATGGAGACAAACTTTCCACCTCTACCCTCATCTAACCCATCCCCCTCTTCTCCGCTTCATCCCCTTCTTAAATGGCATCACCCTTTGCACCTCACTCTTCTTCCTTGTCTCACTTTACAAATCAAACTATCCCACCCTGTCCCCAGCCTCTGCCTTTCTGCATTTTAAAGTTTTTATTCCATTTGAAAATGTGCATCTACAGAATAAAAGGGTTAGAAAGACTTGGAAACAAGTTGTGGGTGATAATTCGGACTCTTCTTTGATCTACTATCCACCAGTTAAGATTGAAGGAAAGCTAATAGTGGCTCCAAGTCTAGATATTCTGCAGGAAGGAGTTAGGTCAAGGGACACGTCACTCATTGAATTTTTTATGGATAAAAGGATACCTTTTCCTGTGATATAAGCTTGGACCCAGAGAAATTGGAAAGGTAGGGCTAATGGAAGTTATGCTAATTAAGAAAGATAACCTAATCTTTACCTTCTCCTCCAAATCGGAAGCTTAAAAGGTAATTAAAGAAGGCCCTTGGCACATCTCTCAACTTCCTCTATTTCTTCAAAATTGGCAACTGGGCGTGAAATTATAGAAAATTAGATTGAAAAACATTCCTTTATGGGTGAATATCCATAATATTCCTTAGAAATATTGGACAACTAAACGTTTGAGTATGCTAGCTAGTTACTTGGGAAAAATAATATGTATGAATGAAAAAATTGCTTTGAGAAAAAAGGATTGGATTAGCGCAATTACGTGTGAGTATGGATATTTCTAAGGAAATGAAAGACAACATTCCTATCCTAAGATTAGTCGATGGGCATTCTCTCAGAGAAGACAAGGTTTTGGTTACATACCAATGGAAGCCTTCCTTAAAAGCACAAAGAAAAGAATGGAATCCAATGGGGAGATTTTTCTATAGAGGAGATTATTAGGAGGTATCGGGATTGGATAAGTAAAATTTTATAGATAACAAAGAGTTAGAGGTAGTTGATCATGTATTAGATAATCGTGAAAACCAAGGTAGGTTGTTTCATGCCGAAAGTGAATTATCTATAAAAAATGAGAGTATTCGAGTGGATAATTTTCCAACTTCATATCAACAAATGGAAATTCAACAACAACTTTTGTGTGCCTCAAATAAACTTTCAGGGAACTAGCGGGAAAGTGAAAAGGAAATTGGTGGGATAAATCCTTGTCATAGAGATAAGGAAATCCAACTAAAAGAGCATACTCAACAATTGGAAGAATAGTAGAGAGGACCTGCTCAAGAGGAACATTTTAAACAAGTAATCTCTTGGAAAAGTAATAGGAGCAGTAGGAAACGCTCCAAAGTGAAAAGCAACCTTATATGACCCTGATAATTTGGAATATAAGATGAATAAACAACCTTTCTAAGCGTAACGCAGTAAGGGATTTTGTTTTGAAGGAAAAGCCTTTGTTATTTTGTTTACTGGAGACCAAAATTAGGGCAGCTAACCTGAATAAATTAACTTGTTTGGGGAGCAAATGGCAATTTTTCATAAACCACCAATGTCATGCCTATGAAAGGATTATTATTGTTTACGATAGAGACCTTTTGGAAGTGGAAGTGTTGGAAACCAATCAGCAATTTATCCACACAAAGCTTAACTTCAAAATTGAAAACACTTATGCTTTAGCTACATTTTTCTACGGCTTTAATATAGGGTTTCAGAGAACTGAACTATGGACATCCATTCGAAGACTCAAAGCTTCAGTTAGGGGTCCATGGTTAGTTAGTAGGGAATTTAACACAACTCTATACAGAATAGAGGCAAGAGGGAAATGCAACCTACTCAACTACACCCCTGATTTGTTTGATTGCATATAGGGTGTGGATTTAAATTTAAAGTTTATAGATTCACTTAGTCTAATAAACAAAGCTCTAAATAGTCCATTCACAAAAAGTTAGACAGAGCAATGGTGCATATGGACTGGTTAACTACCTTTTTAGAGAGTTTTGCCGACTTCTTAGATTCGGGAATTTCTGATCATACCCATATCAAGGCACTTAATTTGTTCAAAATAATTAGAATCCTTCACCCTTTTAGATTTAACAATTTTCTGGTTAATATGGATGGAAGCAATTACTAAGGTACTAAAGCATGAGATTTATGGTACTAAGAATTTTATTTGTTTACAAAAGCTTAAGGGTATTAAAAAGGAATTGAAGTTGTTAAATTTAAAGAGAGGTTAGAATTTCGCAAAGGAGATAAAAAAAACAAGAAGCAAGCTATCGATAATCTAAAAATCCTTGGCAACTAGCCCAACTGATTGCAATTTAGTTATAGCCGAAAGGGAAGCTCTTAAGTCTTACTTGTAAGTAGTGGATAATCAATGCTCTTTAGTGAAGCAAAGGGACAGAATTAATTGGATTAAGGTTGGAGAAAAATGTACAAAATTTCTCTTCAATTTAGTGACTGCTAGAAGAAACGTCAACATAATAACTTCCATAAAATTTGAATTTGGGGAAACTTTATTTGGACAAGTTGAAATTGCTAAGGAAGCTAGGATTTTTTATTAAAATCTATTAGGCACAGAAGGTTATTCTCAAGGTAATGGAGTGAATCTTAGGCAATATATTA
Source organism: Erythroxylum urbanii (assembly GCA_027568935.1). NCBI lineage: Eukaryota > Viridiplantae > Streptophyta > Magnoliopsida > Malpighiales > Erythroxylaceae > Erythroxylum > Erythroxylum urbanii. The sequence continues at coordinate 19,150 of JAOQML010099704.1, forward strand.
CAACCAAGATTCCTGAACATGAAGCATCCTTGCTAATTCGTCCTATCATGGATCAGGAAATATAGAAGGTGGTTTTTAACGTGAATGGGTTTAAGGCTCCAGGTCTACATGACTTGAATGGTTTTTTCTTTCATAAAACATAGGGAAACATTAGGAGTTTTGTAAAAGATGTTGTAAAGGAGTTTTTCCAAAATGGAGTCTTCCTAAAGGAGATTAATAAGACCTTTCTATGTTTGATCCCTAAGAGTTCTAACCCAATCACTTAGAGTGATTTCAAACCTATATCATGCACTAATTCCCTTTATAAGATCATCACCAAGATATTGACAAATAGGCTTAAAAATGTTCTTCACTTACTCATTTATGAAAATAAAGGTGCTTTTATAAGAAGTAGACATATAAGGGATAATATCCTTTTATTGCAGGAGCTTTTGAAAGGGTACACTCAAAATAGAAGATCTTTAAACTGTACTATTAAAGTGGACCTACAAAAAGTTTTTAATAATGTTAACTGGATTTTCTTGCTACAAATTATAGAGGTTATGAATTTTTCCCATAAGTTTATCAAATGGATTCAAGAAAGCATTACAACTGCCTTATATGGAATACTAATTAATGGAAGCCCCACATAGACTTTTAAAGGTAAAAAAGGTCTTAGGCAAGGGGACCCTCTTTCCCTTTATGTATTCCTTATTTGTATGGAGGTTCTCACCCTTATGCTGAAACATAACACTTCATCTGACTCCAAGTTCAGATACCATTCTAAATGTAAGAAGCTTTCCCTAACTAACTTATATTTTGCAGATAATCTTATACTTTTTAGTAAGGCAAATGCTCCTTCTGTTTCTCCATTGATGAGTACTCTCCATAGCTTTAAGGAGATGTTTGGATTGAGTATCAATTTTCACAAAAGTTATTTCTTACTTTCTAAAGGTGCTACTCACCTAACATGTAACACCCCACTACCATAGAGTATATACCTGAACATCCAGAGGATATTCCAGAACATACCCTATGAAAATGGCATGTTAGAGTAATAACTTTCACTTATATGGCATCATACAAAATAATAGAACACTTAAATAATCAACTCATCATTTAAAAGCAACTCTTCCATTTCATTCACTAAAATAATTTACACTGTAGTCATCAGAACAAATATTTACATTGCCAAAACATTTGAGAGTTTACAACTCTTTATACAAAAGTTCTACATGACATAAGAACTATATATATACATAATCTATAACTCCTCAAATGTCAACTAACTAAACTTTGAGCAATTCTTTAGTCCAAAACCAACAGTACTAGTCTGTCTTAGAAACTATGTCTCCTCTCTCGTACCTGAAAAGCCATGTTGTAATTTTTGACAAGTTTTGCAAACTTAGTGAGTGAACCATCATTGATGCGCTTATTTATGGAAAAATACACAAATATCTCACATCTAACCAAATTCACAACATTTCACATCTTAATAAGACATAATGGATGTCACATATTTCAAATACTCTTTCAGATCTTATATACCCCAATCAATCACATTACTAACAAATACTCAAATATAACATATCACTTTATCATCACAATTTTAGAAAAGGATTCATAATCATAAATGCAGATGCATATGAGACTCCACATTCTTTCACTGTCCCATATCTCTCGTGGATATCGGGCTTATTTAGATACAGATATTATCCCGTACCCATTGTGGATACCATACTCATTAATTACAAAGCAAGGCTCTACATGCAGATTTCTGAACTTAAAGCTTTTTCAGAGTGGTCACTCCAGTCGCAATGTCTTTATCTGATCATATATTTAATGTGATGCATCAAACCACAAAATATATCATCAAGAACATTTATTCATGATGCACAGTCAAAATCGCATGTTCATCGGACCTCAGTCCAATATTCAACTTTCGTTGAGTATACAAATATCATTCAGATTCATATGCGAATAGAGCACTTCGAATACATTCCTATATATCAAACTCCTCGGACTATAAAAGTTTGAAATTATCACGATCAATTCATTAATAATTCAATAAATGGGAGTTACATAGAAATAAATTTAATCTTAGTGAGAACTTCTAGGTTACTCACAGTACGCTCTAGTATACACTATTACCTGGATAGTCTGGCAATGTCAGGATGATGGCGTTCAACTTGAGCATCTAAATACACATACATTGTACACATTACTAAAGTGATCAAACAAATACATATTCAATTATGCACATTCATATTCAATGCATGCTCAATGACTTTCCTGGGTATGTTTCCTTAATCACAATTCGTAATTATTAAAATATTGTCACTTGGAAATGTCTTGTTTGCACTTAGGTTTACATCTCAATAACTTGATTATTCTAAATTCATTAATCAATCATTCAACCAACTTAATCAATATCCAATTAGGTTCATTTCAAGCCTTATTCAAGCTTAAATGCATTATAGGAAAGTGCCTTATCATTAGTTGTTTCGAACATCACTTAAAAGACAACATTTAATGTTAAATCCTTGCCCACGATCGTGGTGGACATTGCCACGATCATGACAGAACCAAATGCAACAGGCCATAATTGTGGGAACTCTGCCACGATCGTGACATAACCAAATTTTAACAGGCTATGATCGTGCCCTACATTATTTCCTCCAATTCTCCACGAGTTCCACATACATAGAAACATCATTTACACTTTCAATTTTCCAGAATTCATACTCATTCATACATCTCACTTAGACCTGAATTATACCGCAATTCTAACTTAAAATTATGTAAGTTATAGATCACAAATCATGGTCTTTTATGCATCTAGAATCAAACTAGAAACTAACTTAACTTATCATGCATATAGTCCTAATTCTTTCTCAATTCAAGAACACTGTGCTAACATCTTCCTTTATCATAAATTCACTTTCATTATACATCAAATCTAGACCTAATTCATCCATAATTGAACCTATAATGCCATTTTTTTCATATTCCAAAAATAAGCATAAAAACATCCAAGTTCGTTCAACATTTTCTCAGCATATATCATCACCAACATCTCATTCATTTCATTCTAATTCAAGCATCATTCTCATATCATTTAAGATGCCACAAAGCTTAGATTGCTACTTACTTATTAGGCTTTCAATTTAGCTTAAAACTCCAGATCATACTAGCCCTCCATACAAGCAAAAATTAACATAATTCCTAGATGAAAACAAATTGATTTTGGATAGCAATATAAAGATCACATTCAGCTGGTTACTTGGCTATTTTGTGAAGGATTAAGGTATGAATTTCATTTAACAAGTTAGCTAGGGTTTAGGAAAAATACAGAGAGAAATTAGATGTAGTTTTGGTGGAGATACAATGAAAGAAGTAGCGGAAACTTTGCTGCTAGAATTTACCTCATCAATATGCTAGGTGTCCTAATTTGGCTGAGGCATATGTCCTAAGGCATGTATGCCATGTATCAACTAATTATGCTGCCACTAACCTCCTTAAGATGCTGCCATTAGTCACTAATTAATTAGTCTACACATCACATAATAATTGGTCCATTTGTTAATTAATTACTAATCTACTTGTCACTTATTTAACTACGCCAAATGTCACTCAATTATAGGCTTAATAATCCTAATTTTTTATGCATCAATTTATCCTAACATTAGGCATTTGTCCTAGTCCAAATGTACAAATTATTTCATCAATCTCCAAATTAATAACATTTAATTCCAAATCACTAATTGGATTCCAATCAAATCAAAATTCAAGACATAATAA
>JAOQML010099800.1:0-22927 GCA_027568935.1 Erythroxylum urbanii
AACACCGAATGCCCTTTCAATTGCATTATATAATGAAGCATGTCTCAAGTTGAATAACTCTTTTGCATTAGTTGGAGCCTACCGAGAATACTCTTTTAAATGATATCGAGTGCTTATATAAGGAGCAATAAATCCAGACCTCAGCATATATCCAACATCAACTAAATATAATTTACCTATAAATAAAATTAAAACCATTTACTATATACTTATTGATAATAATATTTTTTGTATATAATATGGAATTTAATAATCTTTAACTAAAAGATACCTTGAGGAACAATGAGCTTATCTTTTCTAGCTAATGCATTATCTAAAATGCATGAATCTGAGGCTGAACCTTCCTATCTAGGTAGGAGATATGTAAATTTCAAGTCAAAAGTGCATACAACCAAGACATTTATTATAGGATAACTTTTCCTTCCTCTGTACCTTGGTATATTTTCCTTTGAAACTTTTACTTTGATATGTGCTTCATCAAGAGCACCAATACAATTCTAAAAAGTCCATAGAATGTATTACAATTTTTTTATTAATATAAAAAAGTATGTTTTTGTATATAATTTTAAAAAAAAATACCTAAAAATATGGATAAAATCTTCCTCCCCTATTGATTATTTTGGGAGGGACAACCAAACCATTTGGTTTAAACAAAAATTGATCCTCGGGGTAATTATTGCTCTAAGTACTTGGTAGAAGTGACGACTAATTGTTTCAGTAGATCATCAGAAAAAGAAACTTTGTGAACGAGTGCTAGCTCTACCACTTAAAATATGTAAAAATGTTCCAACTTATTCCTCAACCAAACTATATTGGTTAACTCTTAACAGTCCCCTCCCACAAAAAATTAAACATAAGCGAATAAATGCATCATAGCTCATGCATAAAATGCTATGTGCATTATAATGTGTCTCTATTGTGGTTAGTAATTCTTGATGTACAATTTCTCTATGACCTCTTTTTGGATGCACTGGTTGTCTATTAGCCCGAGACATATATTGATATATATAACTCAAGCAAACCAAATAACCTACATAAGCTACCATAGTAAGTAGAGCATTTCTTTCAAATCCCCTCATATCGCCTACATTTAAGAAACCAAATTATTTACAATGCAAGTCTGGAAAATTCAATTAAAATTAAAAGACTAAAAATGAACACTGAACAATACCAAAATTCAGAAAGATCGCAATTTAAGAATCTAAAGACTAGAGATTACTTTTTTCCCCTATTTTGTCTCCCTCCTATTTTATTAATCAAATTATGTCTCACCTAAGATTTATGAATGTATTAATTACCCTCTCTCAAGGTATAATTAATTTTCCCTAATCAAATTAAACGGAGTCAATAGAATAATATCTCAACCTACCCAATGATTCCACTGATTTAATTAGTTATTAAACTATCCTATGGGTGATCAATTGAATTCATTAAGTTCTGTCTTCTAAATAATCAATTGACGTGATGATTGCAAGTCTATATGTTGCCAACTCTCATTGTACAATCCTACACAAATAATCTTACTCACTCTCTCGATTTATTGCAAGATACAAAAATAATCAACAATCTTCAAAGACAACTTCATTCAATTAAATAAAATAGGAGTTTTAACAAAATAGTTCAAAAGCAATCCCTAAAACTAAATAAACCAATCATGGTCTCAATATCATAATCAACATTCAAATATACCATTTTACAAAGAATAGAAGAAGTAAAACTGACAGAAAATTGGATAAAGAAATTCCTTCTCTTCTTTCCCAAAATCTAGAAATTTTGGTATTGATGTACTATTTTCCCCAATCTTGATGATAATCCTTGACTTTAATCCTTCCTCAAGGTTAAAAACTTATGTTCTTCACTCAAGGAGGCTCTTTCTACAGAGGGTTTTCGTCTCTCCTCGATCATGGAGGCTTAATCCTTCTTTTATAGTCCAGAACCCTAAGTTTAATAAAGCCCCACATATTGAATCGGATTATAATTCCCACGATAGTGGGAATTGGCATGATTCCCACGATCGTGGGAATTGGCAACAGAGAGTCTCCTAGTCTCTTCTTCTTTTTGATCTCTAGCTCAATCTCCAAGTTACTCAATCTTCTTTCCTACATAAAAATAGTCAATTCTTACCCTAAATTAACATCAAACATAAAAGAACAACAATGGAAATCAAACTAAACGAAATCATACAAAATGAATCCTAAACTACAACAATAATCAACAATTATGCAAGAAACGCATGCCAATTACTTAGAAAAACATAGACTAATGCACAACTATCAACATCCAACACTTAAATCTTTGCTTGTCCTTAAGCAAAATAAATACAACCAATCAATTCTATCATTTCGTTTTCACAAAGATTAAAATATACAATCCCCCAAAGTTAAGACAACTCAAATACCAAGTTATTACACATATCATTACTACTTTTTCATTGGTATACATAAGCAATCTCAACAGTTGGCACCATCAATCAAAGATAAGTATAGATGCAAAATGAATCTTTCTCATGGTTTTCACTCATTTCTCTCAAATATTTGATGGTTAGTGTTTTGCTCAAACTTCCTATAGGAAATTACACTACTATAGGCTTGCTAATACACTAATTCTCCTCTACAATGATTGCATGCATAAATAGATTAAAATGATTTGTTTAGGGTTGTAATGTGGTAATGGTTAAGGTGGGTAAAGAAGGAAAAAATGGTTAAGCACAAGCATTCGTAAAGTAAAAACTGGATAAAAAGGTATAACAAAACATAACTTAGAGTTATACAAATGTAACTAATATTCTACACTTATTGATGCTACTCAATTATTCTTCCTTTTTCTTTTCCTTTCTTTTTCTTTTCTTTTCAAATTTTCTTTTCTTTCTTTTCCTTAAAACATGGAAGAACTATAAATCAAAATAACACTATATACAATGCAATTCACAAGCAGAAATATACTCAACTCATCTCAGTAAAATTTTCACAATGATCCCAACTAATGTGTTACTTAATACTCAACTAAGCTTGTGAATGGGTAGGTCAATAAGGTAAGGTTTTAAAATTTTGGGTGTTTTTGAGAAACAAAAGGTTAAGGCTCAATGGGGGAAGCAAGGGATAATCAAAGGATAGAGTCAAATGGCTCAATCCTTACATTAGCTTAAATGAAGAACTCATTATGCATCTCTATATTACTTCATTGCTCAAATGTCAAATTGTGACTAAGCTTAGGTAACCAACTAATTTTTAGCACTCTGTATGGTTTACTTTCTACTCAAGTAGCCTAATCTGAATTCAAGCATGCATTCAATCTAATTCCAACTAGCATGACAGAATCTCATGGAAATATCCATCAGAATGATTCAAATGTGGTTTTATTGCTAACACAAAGCACATGATATGCCTAAACATGCATCCTATTTAACAAAATGCAAACCATGCAATTGAGAAAGTCAATGTCACCTTCCCACAGTTAAAGATCACATTGTCCTCAATGTGATAAGTCAATCACCAAATAAAGGAAAATGACATCAAACAAAACAAAAGAAATTAAAACAAGCAAATGACATCAAACCAAACAAAAATTAAAGCAAACCAAACAAAAGAAAATGACACAAATTCAAAGTAGAAGGGGTAAGAAAAGCTTATTGAGATGATGGTGGCAACGATGTTAGTGAAGGAGCTTTAAAATTATTCCTCTGACAGAAATTAAAGAACCTCTTCTTCAGGTTGCGCTGCTCCTTATGGACTTATGGCATTTAGGTGCCTAGCTCGTTGGTTTGGGACGTCATTTGTTGTTAATTGTTAGCCATCTAGTTGAGGATTTGTTAAAATCAGTCAACCTCTGCTGGTGCACTCAGTTCCTCCTCTACTGCTTCCTCCTCTGAGTTCAGGATCACTCAGGATGTGGAGGGTTCGGAAGCAGCTATATTGGTGCTATTTCTCACTACAGTATGCGTCTAAGGATTTTGGAGTTCCACAAAATGGAGCCCCAAAATCTTAGATCGTCTCAAATACGATATGTCAAACATATCGTGTGATGTTGTGCGCACATCCCCCACATCAAGGTTATAAAACAAAGCTAAAGCAATAACAACATGAGGCATTCCAAAATATAAACTCTTTTTATTAACAACATTCACTATTGATTGAAAAATTCTAAAAGGTGTGTTAATTTTAACTTTTCGATCTATACACCACGAAAAGAAAAGTTCTTTGGCTGAGCATTTGTTGCTTTCAGTTTTATTAAACACAATCAAACACATAAATTTGTGCAAAAGTAAATGCTTGGCACTGTGAATTAAAGAATTCGGTGCATTTCTAGGGTCAAAATTTTCTTCCCCAGTCAGAGTTTTCCAGTAATCATCTAAATAAAAATCAACGTGATCTTCTAAAAGTTTAGCGTTTGGAAAATCTAAAAGACCACGCATGACAGTATAATCCAATTTGTAAAAAGACTAAAAAATGTCTTAGGTTTATATCGGACTGTAGTGAAAAACTCTATGGTCATCATAGGGTGAATAAGTACGTCACATCGAACAAACCTATTCCAACCTATGTTCACAGCTAGTTGTTCTATTTTCTACCTCACTCCTATGGTTTCTAACAATTAAAAATCAAAATACCTAGGAGTGATTAGTTCTTTATCCCTAAGGTTGTAAAAATGCGTACCTTTTTCTTCTGAATAAATTGGGAAACGGGAACGATAAGTTGTCTAAATTGCACTTACCTTCACCAGAGACTTCACGGCGTAATTCATCAGTCGATTTAGTTAGTTTCTAAGCCATCATCTTCCTTAGTGCCATTGTAAGAAGAAAACCTGCAAATTAAGAAAAAGATGAGTGAATTCAATTTTTAGAGAGAGAGAGAGAGCATAATCTTACCCAAATCTTTATATTTTTTGAATGATTAGTGCATGAAAAGAGGAAAGGATTGTAAGATTAATGTAAAAATTTGAAGAAAATACCAATAATCTAAAGGAAAATGAAGAGTTTTAAAGAGTGGGAGGAGAGAATTTCGAGGGTTACAGAGAGAAGGAGTGAAATTTTGAAGAATAGGTGAAAGAAGAAAAGGAGAGGGAAATTTAAATATCCATACGGACAATTCCCACAATCTTGGGATTTCTCTCCAGAAAGTTTCTGGAGAGATTTCCATGATCGTGGGATGAGGTGATTCTCACAATTCCAAACCTTCTTCCAAGCTTAGTATTGGTTCTCCATGATCCCGCAATATACAAAAACATCAAATTAATATTATTAACAAGAATTTTAGAAAGAAAACAAGTTAAAATTTAAACAAAAAACCAAATTGAACATCAATCAAACTCAATTCGAGCACAATCATAACTGAATAAATCAAACAAACAACTAGATAAAGACAACCCCAAAAGAAACTAAACATGCTAAATTAAGGTCATTAGCTTGACCATTCCTCATATATTGATGAAATAATGGAAGCTAGGAAAGAGATCATTTCCCTTTCTTGTGGACATGTACCTCCATAATATGGCTTGCAACAATGCCCATTGACCTTGTATGTTTCTCCTTGTCATTTTCTAGCTCCAAAGTTCCATAAGGAAACACTTGAAGACTCTTAAAGGGCCCACTCCATTTTGACTTGAGCTTTTCGAGAAATAGTCAAAGTCTTGAATTAAACAAAAGTACCAAGTCTCCACTCTTAAATTCCTTCTTCTTGATGTGGTCACCATGCCACTTCTTAGACCTTTCTTTACATAGCTTGGCATTTTCATAGGCATCATAACTTAACTCATCCAACTCTTTGAGGTGTAACAATCGCTTTTCTCCTGCCAGCTTCCAATCCATGTTCAATTTCTTGATTTCCCAGTACACTCTATGCTCCAACTCCAATGGTAAATGACATGCTTTGCCATACACAAGTTGATATGGTGTTGTGCCTATGGGAGTTTTAAAAGTTGTTCTATAAGCCCACAACGCGTCATCCAGCTTCAATGCCCAATCTTTTCTCCTGTCTTTTCTAAAATCTTTTTTTAGCTCTCTACTCACCACCTCCACTTGTCCACTAGTTTGGGGGTAGTACAAGGTAGCCACTCTATGATGAAAATTATATCTTCTCAGAAGGTTCTCAAATGGTTTGTTGCAAAAATGACTTCTTTATTGCTTATGATTGCTCCAGTCACCCCAAATCTAGTAAAAATCTTCTTAATAAACTTTTGAACCACCTTGCCATCATTAGTTGGAGTGGCGACTGCTTCAACCCATATAGAAACATAATTAACTCCAACCAAAATATAGGTGTTACCTTCAGAGGATGGGAATGGTCCTATGAAGTCCAGACCTCATACATCAAATATCTCCACCTCCATTATGTTTGAAAGCAGCATTTCATCTCTCTTTGATATGTTGCCCACTCTTTGACATCTATTGCACTTGACCATCAAATCTCAAGCATCCTTAAACAGAGTCAGCCAATAAAATCCACACTCCAAGATTCGTATAGCAGTCTTGTTAGCTCCATAATGTCCTACATATAGTGAGCCATGACATTATGTTAAAATTTTGGGCCTTTCATCTTCAAGGACACACTTGCGAATTAAACTATCAACACAAATTTTATAAAGTACAAGTTCATCCCAAATATAACGACAGCATTGAAATAGAAAACACTTCCTTTGTTGATATGAAAAATTGGATGGGAGAATACCACCTAAAAGGTAGTTTGAAATATTTACAAACCAAGGAAGGAAAGGGTTATCTACCATCATCAAGGTCTCGTTAAGAAAACTTTCCTTAATTTCCTCTTCCTGTTCATGATACCCTCCTTCAAGTCTCGATAAATGGTCCGCTACGACATTTTCTGCTCCCCTTTTATCTTTAGTTTTAATGTTAAACTCTTAGAGTAGTAGTACCTACTGGATGAACCTAGCCTTGACATCCTTCTTAGCGAAATGGTAACGTAATGTTGCATGATCTTTGAAAACAATAACTTGTGAGCCTCAAAGATAAGAATGAAAATTTTCATAAGCAAATACCACCTCAAGCAATTCCTTCTCAGTAGTTGTGTAATTCATCTGTGCTCCTGTCAACGTCTTACTTGCGTAATAGATAGCATGCAACCTCTTCTCCTTCCGTTGGCTAAGTACACACCCAACAGCATAGTCTCTTGCATCACACATAATCTCAAATAGATGAGACCAATCTGGTGATGTCAGAATTGGTGCTGTTATGAGTGCCTTCTTTAGCCTGTTAAAAGAATCTAAACAGTCATCATTAAAAAAAAGGCACATCTTTAACCAATAGATGAGTCAAGGGTCTAGCAATAAGGAAACAATCTTTAATGAACCGTCTGTAGAACCTTGCATGACCAAGAAAAGCTTAGATACCCTTGATGTTGGTGGGAGGTGGTAACTTTTCAATTACTTCTGCTTAGCGTGATCCACTTCAATCCCCTTGTATGAAATCTTATGGCCTAATACAATTCCCTCTTGGACCATAAAATGTTATTTTCTCCTAATTTCAAACTAAATGAGACTCCTCACATCTTTGAATCACTTTGTTTAAGTTAAGCAAACAATGATCAAAAGAATCCCCAGAGACAAAAATCTTCCATAAATACCTCCATAAAGTTTTCATTCATGTCTGCAAATATGGCCATTATGCACCTTTGAAATGTGGTTGGTGCATTACATAAACCAAAAGGCATCCTTCGATTCACCAAAGTTCCATACGGACATGTGAAAGTGGTATTCTCTTGATCTTCTGAGTATATAAATATTTGATTATACCCTAAACATCCATCAAGAAAGCAATAAAAAACAGCCACTCTCTGAATCATTTGTTCCACAAAAGGTAGAGGGAAATGATCCTTCTTGGTGGCCAAATTTAGCTTCCTATAGTCAATACACACTCGTCAACCTGTGACAGTCCTGGTGGAAATCTTTTCCCCTTTCTTATTTTCTATCACTATCATGCCACTCTTCTTTGGCATACATTGTACTGGGCTCACCCACCCACTATCCGAAATGGGGTAAATAATCCCTACATCTAAATATTTCACCACCTCCTTCTTGACAACCTGTTGCATATTTGGATTTAACCTTCTCTGTCTTTCTCTTGATTTTACATCCTTCTTCTAAGTTAATCCTATGCATCACCACATTGGGGCTAATACCCTAATATTAGAAATTTGCCACCCTATAGCTCTAATCCTTTTCTTAATAGTCTCCACCACTTTCTCCTCTTGCTCAAAATCTAGTTCATTAGAGATAATGATAGGTAAAGTGTAGTTCTTCCATAAAAAGGTATATCTTAAATGGGAAGATAAAGGTTTAAGCTCTAAAGTGGGAGGTTTAACTGTAGAAGGTGGTGTAGGTGTATCAATTCTCTCTAATCTTTCTAACTCAACTTCCTCACATAAATCCTTTTCCTTCACACTTTCATCTTTGTATACTTCATTCACTTCATTGACCCCTTCTTTAATCTCCTTCATACACTCATCTACAACATCAATTTTCATACACACATTTCCATCCATCAATTTCTTCAAAGATTTTGTCATATTAAACTCAACCTATTCATCGCCAATTCCCAACACAAGTTTCCCTTCATGCACATCAACTAATGCCCTATCAGTATTCATAAAGGGCCTACCTAAAATCAATGGACAATTCTTATTAGCTTTAAAATATAACACAACAAAATCAACGGGAATTATAAATTTATCCACTTTTACCAATATGTCTTCCACAACTCTAAATGGCCTTTTTATGGATTGATCCGCAAGTTGAATCAACATGGATGTTGGTTTGATCTCTCCTAATCCTAGTTTTCTGAAAAATAGACAAAGGAATCAAATTAATACTTACACCTAAATCACATAAACATTTAGAAAATTCAAAATCACTAACAACACATAGAACAGTGAAACTCCTTAGATCTTACAATTTCGAAGGCATTTGGCTTAAAATGATGGAACTACAATTCTCCGTCAACGTTACCATCTGATTGTCTTCTTAAGTACATTTTTGTGTGAGTATATCCTTCAAAAACTTCACATACTTGGGCATGCACTCCAAAGCTTCCACCAATGACAAATTAATCTGTATTACTCTCTATGGATATGGGAGTTTGTGCTTGTACGGTGGTACATACGACCTTCCTTCTTCCTTTTCTTCTTTTATTTCCTTACCTTTCTTTTTTTCTTGGCTGTTCCTTTTCACACTTGGCTCTTCCATCTGCTTGCCACTTCGAAGCATAATAGCATTGAGTTGCTCCCTTGGAATGACCTTATTATTGCTCGATAAGATACCTGCACTTTGAGAAAATAAGGCATCAGTAAGTTGACTTACCAGAACCTCCAAGTTATGGATTAATGAGGCATGGTTCTTCACGATCTGGTCAATTTTTGCCTTCATCCTCTTTTGACTCTCCTCCAAACTTGCAAACATCCTTTTCTGACTCTCTTCTTAAGCTGCCAGTTTAGAACCAAACATCTCCATAAACTTGTCCAACTTACTCTCTATCGCTCTAATTCGGTCTTATTGAAATCCTAGCGATCTTTGTGGTCTCGCTTGGCCACCTACATTGTTAGTTCTCTAAGAAAAATTTGGATAGTTTTTCCATCCTAGATTATAAGTATTGGAGTATAAGTTGTTAGCTTACTGCGACTGGCCTAAGTAACTTACCTATTTAGTACCACCATTTCTTAATAGGAAACGCTCTGCTGAGTAGTGGTTGTTTTACTCGCACAGCTCACATTGACTTTACATCGCCTTCACTGTAGAGGAGGATGCTCCTTGGATGTTGTTCACCTGCTTCATAAGAGTCGTGATTTGAGCCTGCAAATTAGTAACAGAGTCAATGATCATACCTTTTTGCTCTTTCTACCCTTGTCTGCTCCTCTTGCTCGAACACATGTAGTTGTTACTTGCCAACTCTTCCAAGAGATGGTGAGCTGCTTCCATAATCTTTCTCATTAATAAACCTCTAGCTTCTGCATCAATTGGTCCTCTCGTGCTTGGATTCACTTCATTGTAGAACGTCTGAAGCAAGAACTCCCTCAGAACGTTGTGATGGGGATAACATCTCTACAGTTCTTTAAATCTCTCCCAAGCTTCATAAAGAGATTCCCCATCATTTTGTTAAAAATTTGTAATCTCCTTAATAATCCTTGTCGTCTTCGTTAACAAGAAATACTTGGGGAGGAATGTTTGGGCCAGCTACTCCTAAGTCGTTATCTGTCCTGAATTCAACAAGTTGTATCATGCTTTAGCTTGATCTTTAAACAAGAATGAAAAAACCTCAGCTTCACCGCATCATTGGACATTTCGTTGAATCAAAAAGTGTGGCAGATCTCCAAAAAATTTACGATGTGGGCATTCAAATCTTCGTTGAATAGCTTATAGAACTGCACACTATTTTGTAGATTGTTAAGGAGCGCTGACTTTATCTTGAAATTGTTCGCTTGAACCACTAGTCTCGCCACTCCTTGAGGACTAAATCCTAGCCTCATGAAATCTGTCAGAGTCCTCTCCTTACTCTCCTTCTTTAGCCATATCTTGTTGTGAAAAGTTTAAACGCTTTGCCCTTCTTAACTCTCTTTTGTGTCTCTTGATGTCGAAAAATTTGTCTTCACTAACCTCTTTCATTCTTCGAATGCTCTTTGTGTTCATACACCTGCAATTACACAAGGAAAAGTATCAAAATTCTTAAATCAAAGTATTCTAAATAAAACAAGTTGCTAAATAATCAATCCCTGACCAAAACTTGTTTGAGTGTAATTATGAATCACAAACTACTCGTTTTATGCTCAAAAATCGCAAGTGTACAGGTCGTGACTTGTAGTTAAAAAACATATATTGATTCCATAGGGATTGATGCCCAGACATAACTTAATTCAAACAAAACTTTGTTTAAGAAACGAAATTGTTTAATGCAAATAATCTAGAAAATTAAATTAAAATTAAAAGACTAATAATGAACATTTAACAATACCAAAATGCAGAAAGATCATAATTCAAGAATTTAAAGACTAGAGATTACTTTTTTCCTTATTTTGTCTCCCTCCTATTTTATTAATCAAATTGTGTCTTACCTAAGATTTCTAAATGTATTAATTACCCTCTCTCAAGGTATAATTAATGTCCTTAATCCAATTAAACATAATCAATTGAACAATCTCTCAAACTACACAATGACTCCACCGATTTAATTAGTTATTAAACTATCCTATGGGTGATCAATTGAATTTGTCGAGATTTCTCTTCTAACTAATCAATTGACGGGACGATTGCAAGTGTATAGGTTGCCAACTCTTGTTGTACAATCTTACACAAATAATCTTACTCAGTCTCTTAATTTATTCCAAGATACAAAAATAATCAACAATCATCGAAGATAACTTCATTCAATTCAATAAAATAGGAGTTTTAACAAAATAGTTTAAAAGCAATCCCTAAAACTAAATCAACCAATCGTGATCTCCATAACATCATCAACATTCAAATAAACCATTTTACAAAGAATAGAAGAAGTAAAATTGACAGAAATTTGAATAAAGAAACTCTTTCTCTTCTTTCCTAAAATCAAGTAATTTTGGTGTTGATGCGCTATTTTCCCAATCTTGATGATAATCCTTGACTTCAATCCTTCCTTAAGGCTAAACACTTGTGTTCTTCACTCAAAGAGGCTCTTTCTACAGAGGGTTTTCGTCTCTCCTCGATCATGGAGGCTAATCCTTCTTTTATAGTCCTGAAACCCTAAGTTTAATGAAGCCCCACATATTGAATCAGATTAGTTTAATGAAGCCCCACATATTGACTAGGATTATAATTCCTACGATTGTGGGAATTGGCATGATTCCTACGATCGTGGGAATTGGCAACAAAGAGTCTCCTAGTCTCTTCTCCTCTTTGATCTCTATCTCAATGTCCATGTTGCTCAATCTTCCTTCCTATATAAAAATAGTCAATTCTTACCCTAATTTAATATCAAACATAAAAGAACAACAATAGAAATCAAACTAAATGAAATCATACAAAATGAATCCTAAATAACAATAATAATTAACAATTATACAAAAAACACATGCCAATTACTTAGAAAAACATATACTAATTCACAATTGTCATTTATCTAAGCATGGAGAGGGTCGTGTTATGTGTATTATATGTTTTATTTTGAGTGTGAATTTTTCATATTATATGTTAGTTTTGTTTAGGTTTACATGAAGTGACACGTGTAAATGTGTCAATTGCTAGGACTTAACAAAATCGATTTAGCTTTGAACATAGTCTTTTAGGTTACTTTGGTTAAATGTGCATGTTAATTAGGATATGATGTTAGTTCATTCACCCTAGGAATTTGCCACATTCATTAATAATTTTAGGTTAATCGAATAAGTAGCATCGTTAGTATCTTTTCATAAGAACTATTAGTTAAAGAAATGAGGTAGGCAAGAAAATATATAATATAAAATGTATGTTTTTGTTGAGTAAATAACTATTTTGCTAGCCCTTTTTGAAACAAATCGAGTTATGAATAAAGCTACTAGTCAGCTGAGAATGTGATCTAGCTGAGTAACTGGGGGACATTCATCACAAATGTTTACCTTCACGTCAAAAAGTTATAACGACATTCCAACCAAGCTGCTTAATAAAAGCATGACCTAGTTAAGTAACCGGGGGATATTCATTACAAATATTTGCCTTCTTATCAAAAGGCTAGGTTCATATTAATGAAAATTAACAAAAATAGTGTGTTGTTTAATAAATCATACCAATCTTTGTGAATAACTTAAATTTTCATGAAAAGCTAATTAAGGATAGTTACAATTTGATTGACCAAATAATTATCAATGTGTGTGTGCAAGTGACAAGGGTGAAGGAATTTGACATTAAGGTCTTGATTAGTATGTATATTTTAGTTCGAAGTGCCTAGACACAAATTTTATAGGTTAATAAGTTAGAACAACTTGAAGGATTGTGTTTGTAGTTAAATTTATTTAGGCCATTGTACCATTATTGCATAGGTGTGAGTTATTGTTTGGTGTGTTTGTGTTTTGATTGTTTTGTTTTTTCTTAAGGACAAGCAAAATTTCAAGTTTGGGGATGTGATAGTTGTAGGTTGCATTGAAGTTTAATAGACATTTTAGTATGTTTTTAGTTGTTAATTAATTGATGTATGCATATTTAGATTTAGAATTGTGTTAGTTGGATAGATATTTGTGTTTTGAGTGTTAGATGGGTTAGAGCATACTATTGAGCTTTAATTTTATGTATTTGAGGTTCCTTAAGGTATTTGTTAGTGTTTGAGAGCAATTGAAGAACGAAGGAGATTCAGAGGAAGCCTAAAAGAAGACCTAGGGTCACGATCATGGCCTAGTCTGCCACAATCATGGTAGAGAGCATTTTAAGGCCACGATCATGGCCTACGTGACAGCTGACACATACCGACTTCTAAAACTTAACTTTTCGAGGACATTTCGGACTTTTAAGGCCTGAGTAAAACCTAAGTTTTACCCTAAATAGAAAATACCATAAACAGAAGAGGGGGAACCTAATTTTGGCGTGCCTCCATTTGCTACATTGGGAAAGATCCAAGGAAGGAGAAGACGAGGAGAGAAAAGGAGAAAGGAAAAGGGAAGAAGAAGGGCTTCTATTGTTGCTACCTTCCCAATCCATCCCGACCTTTCCAATTGACATTTTCATTTCATCTTTGTTATTCTTTCTTTTGAATGTATGAGATGAATTTAATATTGATGGATTTGGGTTTGATGATGATGTTCTAAACTCCTTTACTTATTTGTTCTTGAATCAATGTTAATGTGAATTCTTTTGATGTTAATACATTAGGCATTGTGATTATTTGTTACATTTGGATAACAAATCGAGAGAGTGAATTGATAGTAAAATAATTAGATTGGGTAATGAGAGTTAAACAATCTAATAGATCACACAAATAATCAATTTGGTAATTTATACAAAGAGAGATCTCGTATGAAGTCCCAATAGTCTACTAGAGGGATTAAGACCTAATTGGATGTGCGAGCTTTTTTGTTAATTGAGAGATTGCAAATTTTATGATTCAATTAGGAGTTATGATTTAGCGTTTAATGATTATAACTCGAGAGAGAGTAATCCACCCTTCAAAAGTCTAGGACCGATACCATATTAATGCAAAAATAATCACATTAGCATTTAATGATATGATAAGTCCACCTTCTCATAATCAGTTGATAAGTGTAAATTGCATCATGTTTTAGGGCATAGTTTGCTATGTGCTTAGCTATAAATTCAATCATTTAGTATGTGTTTAGGCTAGAATTGTGTTAGTTTGTTAATTGTTTGTGTTTTAAGTGTTATATAGGTTAGTACAAGTCTTTGAGCTTAAATATTTTGTTTTTGAGATACCTTGATGTGTTTGTTAGTTTTTCAAGGTCAACATCGAAGAAAGGGGAAGTTTCGAAGACATTCGAACTAAAACAACAATAGGCTACGATTGTGATAGAAGCATTAGAGTTGGCCCACGATCATGGCCTACATGCCACAATCATTACAGAAGGCTTAGAAGTAGGCTATGATCGTGACCTATAGGGCCATGGTCGTGGCCTACATCTGGCATATGTGTAGCCGCTTCCAAACTTCACATTTCGAGGGATTTTTTGGACCTTTCGGACCCCCAAAAAATCCTAGTTTAGCCCTAAACACAAAAAAACATAAATAGAACAGCAAGAACAAAAAGTAAGGGCTTTTGCATCAGCCACTTTAGAGAGAAACCCTAGAGAGAATTTTTGAGAGATTGAGAAAGAGAAGAAGGAAGAGATAAGTGGAGAAGAAGCTGACATCGACGTACTTCCCAGATTTGGAGTTTCCCAATGTCGTTGCCTCCTGTCTCAGTTTAGAATCATATTTCCTATTATTTTCCATTTTTATTATTGTATAGAATTGGGATTAGCATTTTAATGATAGGATTGTGAAAGTTGAGATATTCTATATTCACTTTCGGATTTTTTATCTTTGATTTAATAAAATTTGATTGTTTATGTTTATTGGATTTATTGTGATTGATTTCTGTGATTGCTTAATTTGGTAATAGACTAAGTTGGTGAATAGAACGAAAAATAATTAAATTGGGTTAACAAGAGTTAGGTGATTTAATAAGAACGAAAAATTAATTAAATTGGTAATTGTGTGAAGAGAGATCTCATAAAGTTCTCGATAGTTTATTGGACAACTTCAGATCTAATTAGGGTTTTAGATAGATTATTAATTGAGATATTACAATTTTCCATAATCTAATTAGGGTTTATAATTTAGGGTTAATGGTTATAACTCGAGAGAGAATAATCAACCCTAGGATCGTCTAGGACCAATAATCCGATAATTCATAATCAATTAGGTTAACGTTAAAGATAGGTAAAAATTCCCTTTTCTCTCAATTGATAGTTCCTTTAGGTTGATTCTTGAGTGTGTGTTGCAACTACTACTTTGTTAATATTTTAGTAATTGATTCTTAGAATTGTGTTGCATGACTGAATTAAATTCTTACTTTAATTTTATTACATTTTGAATTACTACAAATTGTGTTGGCCTTAGATTTAGGACTAGGTTATCCCTCCTCCTGGGATCGAAATATTAGGTCCTATGTGAACGTCGTGCGCTTGCTCAATTTTGATTTCTTTATTTTGATTTTACAATTTCATTTTCAATCAATCCATATTTGCTTCTTTACTTTTCTATTTAGTTTTCCTTTTCATTTTAGTTATCCTTTAGGCCATAGACAACCTAGAATTCAATTAGTTCACCAACTCCTTGAGGGATTGACACCTCATATACTACACTCACGACCTATGCACTTGCAGTATATTGAGGGATGAGAAATTGTAAAAGTTGCCCACTCAATTAGTAATAAATGTTCTGTCAAAGAAATATTTATTTTGTGGTGCATAGACAATAATGTAATAGTTTGTACAATCACCCATATTTTTTAATTTGTAGTTACTGCTCTTAAAAAGAAAAATAGTTATCTTGGCATGGGATATATTGTTACCACACTTGTTGTTTACTGTGGTGTTGATGTTGAAGGACTAACTATTATTTTTCTTGAGTTTTTAAACCACACTCACTTACGATGTGCTGAAATCTTGACGGTCCATCACATGGAACTCTAAGATATTAGTTTCAAAACACATATGAAGACACACAAGATGTTGAGGAGGAAGGTTAGGAGAAGGTCTTCAATTCGATCTCCAATAACAACAAAATTCTGAAGGAGATGGTGCAAGAATAGCAAGGACAGTGACGTGATATCAAGAAGATTTATAAGTACTTAGCTACTCAAGGTGTTCACATTCCTTCTTCAACACCATCCCCACCTTAAACTCTGTAAGTGGTTTCATGCTCTTAACCTTTTCGTTTTGTTATTTCTTGTCATTTTTATTTTCAATATGTGTTGTTTGTTTCCTCACATTGAGGAAAATGTATTGTCTAACTGTGGGGAGGTTTAAACATTAGCATGTCATGTGTGTGAATTTTGCATATCATATTATATTGACTTTTGAATTAGGTTTACATGTTATGAACATTTTGTTGCATATGTATGAATTGTGTGAATGAGTCAATGGTAAGAATTTGATGGAATTAGTTTAGTTTTGAAAAGTAATATGGACTTGTGAATTTTATATGATACCAATTTTGATCACTTTGGGAAATAGTCGTATACATTTATAATTAGGAGTCAATTGAATTGATTAGCATTACTAGCAACCTTTCATGAGAATAATTGACTAAAAGGAAATGAGATAGGCTAAGAAATTAAAGAAAAGAAAAGATGAAGTATGTATTAAATAAACAACTATTCAGTTGGCCCTTTTTGAAAAAAACAATTGGGTTAAGAATAGAGGTAGTAGCCAGTTAACGATGTGATATAGATGAGTAACTGGGGGCATTCACAACAAAATGTTTGTCTTTACATTAAAAGGCTATAATGACATTCCAACCAAGCTACATAATAAAAATATGGCCTAGTTGAGTAATCAGAGGACATTCATGACAAGGTGTTCACATTAAAAGACTTGGTTACCGTTAAAGAAAAATTTTAAAAAAGGTGTTTCGATAAATAAAACCTACTAATCTTTGAAAATTGCAAGAATTTTCATGAAGGGATACTTAATGATAATTTCATTTTTTGATTGATTACTAATTATAAATGCATGTGTGTAAGTTGCTTAAGTGTATGACTAAGGTGATAATATTTTGATTAATATCTATATGCAATTCCAAGTGCTTAAACATAAAAGGAATAAGTTAGTATGTGTGCACAATTTGAATGATTGATGTTTATGGTTAAATTGATTCCGTAAGATTTAATGCCATTTTACCACTATTGCATGTCGAATGAATACGTGCTTGTGTGTTTTGTGTTTTGTTTGTTTTTTTGTCTTCGTTTGTGGACGAGCAAAGGTTAAGTGTGGGGATGTTGACAGTTATAATTTATACTATATTTTGATAGGAGTTTTAATGTATTTTTTTAGATGTTTATTAGATGATTACTGTATGTGTAGGCTTAGAATTTTGCTAATGTGAGTGTTTGTTTATATTCTAAGTGTTTGTGTGGTTTGGAGCATGATTTCAATATTAATTTTATGTTTCTTGAGGTTTTATATGTGTTCGTTAGTGTCGGAAATCAAATAATTGAAGAACAAAGAAGATGGACATGCATGGGACGACATGGGCAGGATCACCAGAGAGAAATTTCCCAGAGTCACGATTGTGAAAGACACTTCCTAAGTACGAGTTTTTCATCTGTTTTAGGGTTTGAGGGCATTTTTGGAATTGATTAAAGTGGGAAAACCCTAGTTACATCCCCAAGACCCTAATGTACTATTTAACAACATAAAACACTAAAAAATGCAGCAATCAACGCACCAAAGTGGATCAAATATGGAAGATCAAGAACAATATCTAGGAATTCCAACTTTCTAGATCAAGACCTAGATAGAGTTCTTCTTTTCCTTTAGTTATTTCATCAACCTTAATATGTAATTTGAATTCCAAGATGTTTAACATGTTCATGAGATTTTAAATTTCATATTAGGATTTATTCTGAATTTATTTTGTGATCTTGATTTTTATTGATTCAATACATATTCCAGTGTTTGTGATAATTATGCATGCTTGTGTTTGACAACAAAACAAGAGAGTGAGTCAAAAGTAATTAGATTAGATTGAGTAATGAGAGTTGATAGTTTAATAAGTCCCATAATCATCAAATTAACAATCATTTAAAGAAAGATCTTATGTGAGAAATTAATTATCCAACAGACAACCACAAATCTAATTTAAAACGTTAGGGAAAATTTTGTGAAATAAGAGGTTGCAAATATGGAATTTCCAAGTTCAATTAGGGTTAATTGATTAGGTCTTGAGAGAGAGTAATCAATACATTAAGAAATCTACGATCAACACATAATTGGATCAATAATAGTTAAAAAAATAAAATAAAAAAATAATTCCTAAGCATTCATCCTTGATAAAACCCTCAATTAATTTGGCAGCTCATTGCTTTACTTGTTATTTGATTTAATTACTTTGTTTTATTATTCTATTTCAATTTCTGTTATTTATTTTTATTAAACTCAATTTCTTGTTACCTTAGGCAAAGCTAGATTTGAATTGGTTCCTGCATAATCCTCGTGGGAACAATACTTTTTCGATACTATAAGATACGATCCATATACTTACAGATATTGAGAGTTTTATTAAATATAAAAATTGCTCAATAGTCTTAAGCAAGGAGACCCACTGTCCCCCTTACTTATTTGTTCTTTTCATGAAAGTTTTGACAAGGTTGGTCAAGCATAACATATCCTAGGATCACAGCTTTAAGTTCCATAATATATGTAAAAAACTTGAATTGTTCAGCATCTCCTGCATAAATAAAATTTTCTTATTCTCTGAGGCGTATTATAGATCAATGTAGATCCTAATAACTTCTCTTCACACATTCCAACATTTTTATGGATTAGGATAAAAACAAAAGCTATACGGTCCTAAGTGATCGAGCTTCATACAGTACAAGTAGTGCTTCATATAGTATAAGTTGATTCTCTTCTCTTATATGTATATCGGTTAAAGACACTCCATTTGTATACTAGACTACCTATCTCCACAAGGAAGCTATAGGATAGGGAGTGCTTACCACTTTTGGAGAAAATATAAAAAAGGTTAGAAATATAATGCAACAAATTACTATCCTATGCTGACAAAGTAGAACTGACTGATAAAATTATGTGCTAAAGATCCTTCTATGTTTTCCTTACTAAAGAATTCTCCAGAATAATAGAAAGGCTACTTAGAAAATTCCTTTAGGATAGAAGTCAGGGAAAGCTATACAATGCATGCAAAAGTGACTTGGAAGGAAGTGTGCAAGCTAAGCGAAGAGGGACGCTAAGCATCACTCCCTTAGATCTTAAAGATCAAAATTTCTTATCCAAGAGACTACGGAGACTGATGGTTCGCAAGGATTCATTATGGGTTAGATGGATAAAAATATATATATGTATGTATGTATCTTGAAACGTAGGAACATATGGGAACTCAAGCATAAGCTTTTCACTTTCATAGTTCATATATCACCCACTTAAGCTGAGGAACAAGGTAGCAAATAATTTCGAATGTCTGATAGGAAATGGAGAGTCTACTTCCCTATTATGACAACTGAAGTATAGCAGAGTTAAAATTTTATCTTCCACGAGGTGATAAGCTTCATAATGTTTCATTTTTAAAAGAGTTTAGAAGTCAAGATATAATTATATGCAGAATAGAAGCTATAAATCCTATGTTTTTCTATTAACTATGATCTAATGGTCACAACGAGTTTTGAAAAGTATTTATTGATTAATAGTATCAAATAATATTTATGAAATAATTGGAGAAAATTATTTCCTAAAAGAATATTAGTTATGGTATCATAAAAGTAAAATGGTGGACAAGCAGTATGCGTGATGGCATTGGGATCGTGTGTTTACAAATTTTGAATGGAAAGGAATGATAAAAGCTTTAAAGGGACTAAAAAAGACGCCAACTGGATAATAGTTGATCAAGGAGAAACCGTTTACAACAAAGATAGTGTAATACAAGAATTGCGGTAACATGGAGGTTGTGTTGACATTATGAGGAAACCTAGCTCCTGTGTCAAATTCACCATAAAGATTGATAGTATGAAGCAGTTCTAGGCTAGTTAAAAGAACAATACACAGGAAATTTGGCATGCATGTTTAGGGCCCATGAAATCTGGAGAATTGCTAATAAATGATGATGTGGTTACTGAAGAGGGAACTAGTGGAATGGAATGGAGGAAGCAGGGGCGTACCTAGCTTTAGGTAGACATGCAATTGGTGGTTGGAAGATGGACATCTGTTTTAAGAATGGCCATTCGAGCTCAATGAATAGGTAGTTGGAAGATGGACATCTGTTTTAAGAATGGCCATTCAAGCTCAATGAAGTGTCCCAGCTCTAGGTGCTAATTGATTTCTTGGTCATTTCCATTGTTTACTAAGGGTGTTTTGGTTGTCTGATATAAAATTTATTTATTAAGGTGATTCAAACATAATTGAGAGATGACATTTCTACCGTTAATTTTTACTACCTTTAGGTAAAATTATTCTATAAATTTCGTAAGTTATACTTTTTAGATCGGCTTAGATCATCTCCACCAATTATAAATAAAAAAGTATATTTCTTTGATTGAACAATTATTAAAAAATATGATATTTCAAACTTTAAAAAACATAAATTACACCATTTGTTATTTAAGATGTAAACTTTAGAATATCGAATATTATGCTGATTAGGGGAGGAATAAGTGAGTGATGATGGGAATCTTCTTAAAGGAGTACAAATTTATCATGTATATTTAATATTACCATCATCATCACCCAGTCCGAAATCCTGCAATAAAGCGGAGTATGAAGAAGTCCGATAATACGCAACCTTATCCCTACACAATAGAGAGGCTATTTTCGGTAAACCCACTTATAAATGAGACAATATATAAATGATGCAGGTTATAGAAAAAAGATAAAACTAGCACGGAAAACAAATGTATTTAGTGTACACCCGAAAGAGTAAATTTCAATTGTTTTAAAAATAATTACGAGATTATGTTCAACCACGAGAATTACTAAGAGGTCCAGTTGCCTGCTGCAACTATGGGTATAAGCCCTCTCTTTGAGCCTTCATAAAATTCACCATCCTTTTAATATTGGTGTTGATCTATCATTTATGTGTAGGAATCGCTTGGCTTTGTGGCTTTCCCTAATGGTTACTAACAGCTACTGTTTCTGTTTTAATTTGAATGAAATGTTTTCCTAGGCTCTTCAGCATATTATTATTCATTTATGATATCAATACACAGATTAGAACACGTCCAATTAGACTACATCGCTTCACGTATAATGTGCACCAAGGAAAAAGAGATACAGCTTAGGAGCAGTTTGCGAAACACATCCAATGTTAGGTAGCCAAAAGTGTGTAAACTGGGAGACATTAAATGCTGGGTACGAAAAGTATGGTGCCATCCTGCCTTCAGTAGCATTTGTTGTTGGAAGATTATGATTCTGAAAAGTTTACTCTTTGCCAAAACCTTGAAATTGATCGCCAAGGAAGTCCCCGTGGATACGGAAATTTGGGTTTTGTCGGCTAACCATAATTACTCACCGACAGCAACAAAAGGAATGGCCCTGAAATCATACAAACCAAGTACTTAAAATCAGTTTTTATGCTCGTAAAAAATTCAGGGTATGTACAAAATAACACAAACTCTGCTTCCTGGCAAAACCATATATTTGATCCTTGAAGTTGAACCATCATTTCAGTTTGGTGCTTCGACTTTCAAAAGTTTCTCTTATATCCCTGAATCCTCAAATATGGAATTCAATAACTTCTAAAACCTTCTGTTATTTATCACTTGCAAATTTCTGCTCAATTTTAACAATTATTAGACATGAATGTGACTGATTTTCATTTTCTAGAGAAGAGGAGAATCTGTAGAATTGCTATTAAGATTGTAACCCTAGAAACATATGTAAGATTACACAATAAACAAATAATGGAAAAGAATTTTGAATAACATCAATAAGCAATGCTAAAAATGAAAATCTCAACAATTCTATTTGATACTCATCAAAACTTTTCAACGTAAAGATGCCACATTGTTCAAAAAAGTCAGCTTGCTGTTGATCTCCAAACATCTTCAATCAAATATATGTTGGAGCCTAGCCCTCACTTTAAAACCAACAAAGACATAACACCACCATCTGGCTCTTGCTCACGATGAATTTTAAGAAATTGGGGAAGGATTTTCAATGGTAATTACGTTTGCTTGAATTTTAATGAGAATACTTCTTCCTGTGCAGAGTTGGTGTTAATGACATCTAAATTAGTAAAATGTTAGCTGCAAATATGTTATTTTCCATTTCCATACTTATTTCTACTGGGCAGACTTTGTATTAGCTTTTCTCAAGCTCAATGATAAGAGAATTTTCTTTGAACTCTACGTGTTCTGAAAATTTCTTCAATTTTATCTGTTGTCTTTCTTCTCTATTATTTGCTCGATTTCAAAAAACTATAAAAACATTAGCTCAGACCCTGGTACCTGCAAAACTTTAACGAACTATAGAACAATGTTCCATGTGAATTATATTCCCTATCTCTATGAATATGATCAAAGTTTTCCATTCGGCTATGTTCAGGGGTCTTGTCAAAAGAATGCCCAACTGGAGAAGTGCACAGCTGATCTAAGAAAATGTTATAGTAGCTTAGTTAAAAAAATTATTCTGTTGAGACAAATTCAAACCAACTATCCCCTACTAGTGATGGTGAAGGTAACACAATTCAATTCTTTACCAGACTTCCCAAGCCGGAGTTCCTATGTACATATATATATATATATATATATATATATATTTCT
>JAOQML010100210.1:0-22917 GCA_027568935.1 Erythroxylum urbanii
TGCCACCCTCGCGGGGCACGGATCCGGGTATCACTGTCGATATCGGATTCGGGTTCAGCGGGAGTGGGGTGTTACAAGATAGAACATAGAGGATAGGATCGTCTGTGTTACGCAAGGCTTCGTCTGTGTTACTGTTCACAGAGTAGCGTTGCGTTACACAAGACTTTGTCTGTGTTACTGTTCACAGAGTAACGTTGTGTTACGCAAGGCTTCGTCTGTGTTACTGTTCACAGAGTAGCGTTGTGTTACACAAGACTTCGTCTATGTTACTGTTCACAAAGTAGCGTTGTGTTATGCAAGGCTTCGTCTGTGTTACTGTTCACAGAGTAGCGTTGCATCACACAAGACTTCGTCTGTGTTACTATTCACAGAGTAGCGTTACGTTACACAAGACTTCGTCTGTGTTACTGTTCACAGAGTAGCGTTGCGTTACACAAGACATCGTCTTTGTCACTGTTCACAGACTTCGTCTATGTCATTGTTTACAGGCTTCCTCTGTGTCACTGTTCACAGGCTTCATCTGTGTTACACAAGACATCGTCTGTGTCACTGTTCACAGACTTTGTCTGTGTCATTGTTCATAGGCTTCATCTGTGTTACACAAGACATCGTCTGTGTCACTGTTCACAGATTTCAGACGATAATTCACAGTCGATAGAGGGTTAACCCAAATGATAAAAGTCAACCCCAGAGGATAGAACACAGAGGATAGATTATAGGTCAAGGATTAGAAGAAGGATTTAAGAGGTTACTTGAGTTGAAGTACATCTTCTGTGTTACTGTTCACCGCGTATCTTTTGTCCCATTGTTGAACCCTTAGAAGATAGAATCGACTTTAGAGGTCTTCATGGAAGTTGTAGACCTTGAAATCTTCTTTCAAACCATATAAAGAATACCCTGAACCGATCCCCCTAGAGAAAGTTGTGACGTTTGTAAAATATTGTCTGTGTTTCCCAGACTTCGTCTGTGACATTGTTCACGCTATCGTCTGGGTCACTGTTCACTACGTATCTTCTGTCCCATTTTCGACCCTTCAGAAGATAAAGTTGGTCTTCGAGGTCTTCATGAAAATTGTAGTTCTTGAAGTCCTCTTTCTATCTATCCAAAGAAACCCTAGTTTGGATGCTTATAGGAGAAGTTATACTAATAGACCTGAAGCAAGTATATGTGTAAAGTGAGGACTCACCCACGCTGATCATTGAGGGATTCAGGTTGATTGGTAGGAATGGACTAGTCGACTATTCTAAGAGCTAAACTGACACGAGAAAAGGGGAGTTTGAGAAGATAATCTGATGGTGGTCAACGTGTTCTCTTTGGGAGATAACTTACATATTAAGGTATTCTACATGCGAGTTGGACTCCGAACCCGAGGTCCGACAGATGTGATATCATAGCAAGTAGGAGTTAGACTCTGGAAATGGGGTCCGACAAAATGCTCTAGATAATGGATTTGTATCAGCAAATTATTCCTTGGTGTTGAAAAAATTCATTTTAATAAAAAATTTCTCAATATTGTCATGCAAAAAATAGTGTTTGATTTCTATATACTTAGTTTTAAGATATTGAACATAATTTTTAAAAATATTTATGGCAATAGTGTTATCACAAAAATAAGAATGCAACTAGTTTTAACACCAAAATCATTTAATTGTTGCTTAATCCATAACAATTGCGCATAACAAGTAGTAATATACACATATTCAGCTTCAGTTGTGGGTATGGCAACTGAATTCTTCTTCTTAGATGCCCATCAGACCAAACATGGACCTAAGAAATTAACTATACCTAATGTACTTTTCCTCTCCATAGAGAAACTTGTATAGTTAGCATCAACATATCCGAAAATTAGCACCACAAGGTTACCATAAATACAAAATGTTGTATCTTACTATAGCATGACAACCTTTAAATTAGATTCTTTTAGATCACTCTTAAACCTAGCACACAGGTAGACACTAAAGACAATGTTTAGTTTACGAGCAGCCAGATACAAGAGAGATCCAATCATCCCTCTATAAAAGTTTTCCTCAACTCCTTTACCTATTTCATCCTTACCCAAACATTCATTGGTAGGTATAGGAGTCTTATAGGGTTTAATGTGTTCTATAACATATTTCTTCATAAGTTCCTTTGGGTACTTCTGCTGATGAATCATTATTCCTTCTAAAGTTTATTTTATTTACATGCCCAAAAAGAAATTACACCCATTATATTTATCTCGAAATTGCTCTTCATCAAATCTATAAATCCTTTCATAAAGAATTGTCAGTTTCACCAAAAATAATATCATCGACATAAACTGGTATAACTAACAGGTGTTCCCCTTTTGTTTTAATAAATAAAGTTTTACCAACCTGTCCTTTTTGTTTCTAAAAGAAACGTTGATAGCCTTTCATACCAATCTTGTGGAGCTTATTTTAGACCATATAATTCATTCAATTTATAGATTTGATTTAAAAAATTAGAGTTTTCGAAACCAAAAGTTATAATACGTAGAGGTCCTCCTTAAGAAATCTATTAAAAAACCTAGTTTTAACGTCTATTTAGAAAAAATTAATAGTCATATGTGTGGAAAATGTAATCAAAATTTGAATTGGCTTAATCTTTGCTACCGAGGTAAAGGTCTCATCAAAATTGATGCCTTATTATTGATTGTAGTCTTTTAGCACCATCCTTGCCTTGTTTTTTTATGGTGCCATGCTTATCAAGATTATTGCAAAATACCCACTTAACATTAATCACTATTCAGTCCTTAGGTCTTAGTTCCAAATGCCAAACTTGGTTTCTCTTAAACCACTCTAATTTTTCCTGCGTAGCCATAATTTTGATCTTTAAGTGCAGTTAGATGGTTATAAGAGGTTTTAATTGAGAAAGAAAACTATAAAAAGTATGGAAATTTCAAATAGAAGAACAAGTTTTGACTCCCTTATTTATGTCACTTATAATCAAGTCCATGTGGTGAGAACTTTAATGCTTTTAAGATCTAAGTTCGAAGCTTTGACTTAGAATGACATGTATCTATTCAAAAGAAACATGTGAATAAACATGTTCATTTATAGTATTGTTATCAACAACTTGATCCATTGCTCGTTTCTTGGTTTGTTCCTTGTCTGTCTAATTTTGTATCTTGGTTTCCCCTTGATCGTTGTTTCAATTCTCTTAAAGTTCTTTCTCTACCATCTCTAATTTCACAAGGCCTATCTCATAGTCATTGTCATCCTACACATTAAGTAAAACATTAGTTTCATCAAATATGACATGATCACTCTCCTCAACATACATGGTTTGTATGCTTTGCCATGATATGAGTATCCAGAGTTCTTTTATTGTATACTTTGTATGCTTTGCTATGAGATGAGTATCCAATCAACACAACCTTGTCACTCCTTGCATCAAACTTCTCTAACTTATCCTTCACATTTTTATGCACATAGCGCCTACATCTGAAACTTCTTAAGTGTGCGATATTAGGCTTTCTATCTATGAACAATTCATAGTATTTAGTAAGGGTCTCAACATAGTTTGAATAATTATGAAAGAAGATTTGTAACTATTTCAGCCCCTTACAAGCCCACTAACTATGAGCATGTATTTAGCCATGTCCTCTTAGGTTCTTTTCTTTCTTTCTAGAACCCCATTCTATTGGGGTGTTCGCTAAGAAATTATGATCTATACCATGTTCCTACAAAAGTCAAAAAAAATTTGTCATTATCGAACTCAGTTATATGGTTAGATCTAATTGCTAAGAGTTGATATCTAAATTGTCTTTAGATTTTCCTGAAAATCATAATAAATTCATCATATGTTTCATATTTTATTGTCAAGAATATAGTCCAAGTGAATATAGAATAATCATCAATAATTACTAACACATAAAGCTTGCTCTACTAACCACTTTTATTATTCCACATAGCTAAGTGTGAATTAGCTTAAGTGGTTTATCAGTACTTACAACTTTCAGTTACTTGAAGGATGCTTTTGTTTTTTTCTCACATGCATATATTACAAAATCCTTCACAATGATATTTGATCTTTAATAAGTTATCAACTAACTCCTTAATAATGAGTTTGTGAAGTAAACTGAGATTAGCATGACTTAGCCTTTTGTGTCACAATAATGGATCGTCCTCTTATACATTGAAACAAGAAAAACCACCTTTAGGAAGGTCATCAAGATTGACCTTATAAACGTGACTATACCTTCTTCCCTTGAGTATTACTTCATCCATATCTTCTCTTACAATATGCCATCCATTAATAGTAAATTTCACATTACTTCCTTTTTTACACAATTGTGAGATACTTAATAGATTGTGTTTTAAACCTTAGACAAGAAATAATTGTCAATTTGACATTAATTTACCAAATTTACCTACACCAATGACAGTTCCTTTATTGTTGTCTCCAAATGTCATAATTCCTCCATTATAGGCTGTCGGTGAAAGGAATAAAGATTTATCTCCTGTCATATCCCTAAAACAACCACTATCCAAGTACCATTTGGTTGTTCCCCTTTACTTTAGTGTGCAAAATAGATCAATTAGTTGATTTAGGAACCTAAATTTTCTTGGGTTCCTTTCCTTTAGTCACAAAAGTAAGTGAAGCGAACAAATCTTTTTTTTATGCACCCAAACTTGTTTGCATATATTACAATGTTTAACATGCAAATTTTCTTTTTACATGCAACTTAGGTTTATTAGGCTTCTTATTTCTTTCATAAGCCTTGTTTTTAGCTAGGAATTCATACTTGACATGACTAGTTTTCTCATAATGCATACAAACAATCATGTCAGGAAAATTCATGCACTTGCTTTTAGACAATCTTCCTTTTTCTTAGTGTCATAGCTAAGTCCACTTTTGTTTATGTTTATGACTTTAAAAAACCCGTCTATCATTTTGGTGTTTCTTAGGCTATTTCTTCCAACAATATTCTCAAGTTAATCCACCTTATTATGAATTGACTTGTTTTTCTCAATAGTAATATTCATTTTAATTTTTGTGTTATTAAATTCAGATTTCAAAGCTTCAAAATATAATGGATCAACAGAAGAAGTGCTATCTTTAGAAACATAGGTTCTCTTAATCTCTTCTGATTCTAAAGTGACTTTAGCCAGTTATTTCTCTTGTTCTTTCAACTATAAGGTTTTAGCAACAAGTTTCATGTTAATTTCCTTAGTTTGGTCTTTAAGCAATACATTCATACTAAGAAATTCAACACTCTTCTTTTTATAATCTATTTTAGCTTTAACAAATTTTATAACTTATTTTTTCATGTCATTCAAGGAATCAATTAACCTATCAATCTCAACATGCAAGTTATTATGCTCTTTTATGAGTAGTTCAATGGGAGAAATCAAGTTTGTTTTTGACAATTCATGAACTTATTTCTAAATTGACTAAGCCTTACCTTGATGTCTCATCCTCTGAGTAGGAATCAGACTTAACCATTAAAGCACACATTGAATCCTTTTATACAATTTTTTTTACTTCAATCAACTCTCAATAACACATCTTTATTCTTAGTATGTTTCCTTGGTTATTCTTATATTGTTTTTTAAGTTGTTTCTTGCATTTTATAGTTCAATATGACTTCGAGTCTTGCTATATTAAACTTGCTTGTATCTTGCTTTATTCTTTGAAGTGTTTTGGATTTTCACAACTCCACATGCCCTTATCAGATTTAACAAAAGTCACTAAAGCTAGATTGACCTCCTCACTGCCTTGGTTATCTTACTGATCCTTTTCAGAATCATATTCCTAGGAAGCTATGAAGGCTCCTCTAAACTCCTTCTTAAAACTCTTTTCTCTTCTACCTACAAGGCAATTCCTTTATCCTTTTTGGGAGTTAGTTCATCCGGTGACGTAAGAACCATCTCATAAGTCATTAGAGAACCAATAAGCTATGTAACACGTAACGGGACCTTAGTTACGTATCCTGGATCAAACGTAAAAGGGAAATAAATGAAGAAATGTGAAAATACCTGATTTCAATTTCATAACTTCAAATGAGCTTTCTGAAGTTGAAACGGGAGTGAATCCATAGTCGCCTTCACAGGAATTGCTTACCGGGATGCGGTCAATTTCTTTCTATAGTTTTCTCAAAATAGAAGCTCTCTTAACGAGTCAGAAAATCCTGATGCTTACAAATGACATGAGCAACTACAAGAGACCTTAACCTTTATCTATAGTATCCATATCGAGCTTCCTTATCACAGGCTCGATATGGGTCCGGTCCATACTGATTAGGATCTACTTTCCTTCTGGACTTTGACCTATCAATTTTAGGTCATTTATTGGGCCACTTTATTATCCTTATCTAGATCAAATTATGTAACTTAACTAATAAGTTATTGAAAAACCAAAAAATGCAATTATATATTGTCCAAATTTATGGGAAATGTCAAAAATATCCAACATTCTACCCCTTGGACAATATTAATTGCGTTATTGACTCAAATTTAAAATAGTTTAAAAACTCGGTTAAGCTACGTGACTATATCAGTCAACTAGGTTTAAAAACAAAACATTTGATCCAAAGATAACGAAAATCCATCATTATGTCCTACAAAGTACTAAATACATTTGTCATGTGCAACATAGATCCAATACAATCACGTATATCTAATACCCGATTAACGTGAATGGAAAAATGGAATGTGGCAAACTAAGATGATACCTGTATGATCTAAATTATATCATCTTCTTTTGTAGGTCTCGATTAATCTAAACTTTATGTTAATCCGTATATGCTAAACTACATTAAAGAAATCCTATTTTCTTTTACCGAATGCTAAATAGTATTAGAGAAAATTTGTTTCCTCTCACCAAATGCTAACTGCATCAGAGAAAACCTTTATGTTCTCCATTGAATGCTAAATTGCATAAGAGAACCTTTATAGGATTAAAATCTTGTATCCCCTTACGTCATATCAAAATTCATGGATATCCTTTTAAAATTGCATATGTCTAAATGACATAGGCTTAAGGTCAATCTATATATATGCCCAATGGCCTTTAAATGCTTAAGATAGACATAAATCTTAAGACTTTCACACGTATTATGACAATGTACGATAACACATATTACTGAGGATAAATGATGATTATATTTATTGATAAATCACCATACTGTCATAATAAATCAAATGTACAAATGTACATGGAACAAACATTCCGATCCCTAACTAAACAGTTTCTAAGGACTTTAAAACACCCATAATGTATTCTTGTCTCTCAAACACAAGTGGGTGAAGTCCTTTAGTTAAAGAATCGATATATTTTTTTAGTCCTTAAATACTCCAAACCTTAATGTCACCTTTTCGTATCAACTTCTTTCTGGTCAAATATTTGACCTCCAAATGCTAAGACCCTATGATATTCTTTATAGTTATTAAACAATATAGCAGTAAGATTATCATAGTACAATCGAATAGGTCTAGCCACTGAATCAATCACAGATAACTCAGAAATCAAGTTTTAGAGCCAAACGGCTTGTGAAGTAGCCCCATAGCATGCACTTTGTATGCATGGTCGAGGAAGTCACCCATGTCTACTTAACACTCTTCCACGATATTGTACCATCTGCAAATATAAAATGTAAACTTAAGTGGATTTTTGATCATTTAGACACCTAGTTAAAATTTAAATATGGATTCCCTATTAGGTTTAGACTGTTGACTTTTCTATATGTCAACATATAATCCTTGGTTCCCTTTAAATATCTCAACACTCGCTTGGCTACATTTTAATGGTCTATACCTGGGTTAACTAGATATTAACCAAATAGATTAACAGTAAATGCAATGTCCCACCTAGTACTTACCCGAACAATCATCAGGCCATCAACTGTACTAGAATACAAAACATTCCTCATAACCTCTCTCTTTACTTCATTCTTTGGACACTATGCCAAAGATAATCTCTCACTATAAGAGATTGATGCTACGACAGGTCTACAGTCAGCCATATTAAACCTTTGTACCACCCACTCAATGTATGCACTTTGTGAGAAGCTTAATGAGTGTTGAGATTTGTCCCAGTGATTTTGAATACTTAGGACAAAAGACACTTCACTAAGATCATTTGTGACAAAGTGCTTTACCAAAAGTTACTTAACCTCATGCAATATGATCAAGTCATTCAATATGAGCAATATATCATCCACATGCAATATTAGGAAGATAATTTTGCCCCCTTGACCTTGTGATGCAAGTATCTTTTTAACTTTATTTTCCACGAAACTGAAAGAGGTCATAACCTCATCAAATGTAAGGTATCACTTTCGGGAGGTTTGATGTAAACCATATATTGATTTGCTTAATGTACAAACCATGTCAGTTTCATTTGGATCCTAAAATCCTTCAGGTTGTACAATATAGACCTCTTTATAAAGGTCTTTAGTTAGGAGAATGCTTTTGACAACCATCTAATATAACTCTATATCATCATGAGCTACAATTGCCATAATCACTCAAAATATAACCTTCGAGGATACAGGAGAAAAGGCAACATTAAAGTCAACTTGTCTCCTTGAGTGAACCATCTGGCAACTGAGTGAGCCTGTAAACTAATGAACTTTATCCTGAAATCCTGGTCTTGCAAATTCATTTACAATTAACGAGTTTGCAATTCTTTGATAAATCAACTAACTCCCATACTTTACGATGCTTCATGGCTTGCATGGCATTAGTCATCACATCCTACCACAAATCTGCATTTGGTCTAAAAACAACTCATGTAAAAGTAACTAGATCTATAACATGTCTAATATCATAGTCATGTTCACCAAATATACTATGTAATCAGATGGGATAGCAGGTCATCTCACTCTAGTGGATCTACACAATTGTATTGGTTCTTATACTACCAGGAACCTCTATGTGTACAGGTATGAGTTCCTATTCCTGTATAGGCACGATATTAAGACCTAGATCTATCGAATCTAACTGTACGAGTGGCGGGTATGTAATAACTGTAGTATTCATTTTGCTACCATCTGAAGGGTTAAAGGGCCCACCATCATCATAGACATTATATTTTAGAAACCTAGTTGTTTATGATTTAACTATTTTGGTCCTTCCTTCTTTACAAGAAAATATGCAGTCTATAAAGTGGTCGAGATATCTAACTAAATAGCATTGAGTAGAACGAGCTTGCAATTTGTCTTTATAAGGATTATAATACCTCAACAGCACAACCCATACATGAATGTGTGTAAGGCTGGACTTCCATACTTTTAGATAATTAGGTAGATTAGTCTTGCTCTGTATTGACTTCTTCATGTCCTTTAGGGTGCTATTATGCCTTTGGTAACACACCATTTTACTCAAGACTACTCGATATAATAAATTGAGTTACTATTCTAACTGATTCCATATATCTGGAAGATGGACCTTTCATGTCCTGAAACACCATATTTGCCATAATACTCTCCTCAATGGTCAAATCTGACATTGTGTATAGATTTTCCCAATTGGTTCTTAACTTTCAGTCTGTAAGCAAGAACACATGAACTATAATGGGAATAATCATCAACAAATGTCAAAATACATTTAGAATTGCACAATGTAACTATATAAGGTTTTTAGATATTCGTATGTATCAGACTCAACAAGTTAGAAGCACAAGTTGACCTCTTTATCCTTATTTTGAGTTAACTTACCCATGCAACAGTCAACACATGTTTTCAAATCATCATAATCTAGAATAAAGAGAATGCATTCCTTAATCAATCTCTCAACCCTAGCTCTGGAATTGTGGCTTAACCTTTATGCCATAACATATATGACTTATCATTCATTAGGGTTCTTCTTTTCATGATTTGTTCGACAAGATATGAAGAAGCATATATCTAATTCTAGGTTAGACACATTTTGTACAAACTGTATGATAAGAAAGTTATACCATTATGTTTTTCATTAAACAACAACTATATAACAGAAGCATTAATTACAGAAAGTTAACTTTCTTTGTCCAAAATTGATACAAAGATCACATATAAAATGTGCCGTGTAAAAACTAAAATGAACCTTGCAGGAAGGTTCAGTACATACATCCCCTATAGATATTACATCTGCTTCTTTATTGTTGTCAATCATTAGTTTCTCCTTCCCTTCATTTGGCTCTATCTTGGATAACCTCTAGATTGTGGAAGCATCTTGATCTGATGCTCTACTATCTAGTCACAAAAAGTCAGATTTGGCTATAGCTTAATTGGATTTATGAATTGATAAGCCAAGGAGTTACCTAATGGTTTCTTTCTTTCATTTTAGGCCTTATAATGCCGGCTTCTTTATATCTGCAGGACCTTTACCAGCACTGGATTGACCAACATCAACATGTTGAGAAGATGTAGTCTTTCTACCTTTGATCTTAGTGGGCTTCATCTTTTCCTTCCCTTTAGTTGCTTCGAGGACTGTAGGAG
The DNA here is from genome assembly GCA_027568935.1 of Erythroxylum urbanii. Lineage (NCBI taxonomy): Eukaryota > Viridiplantae > Streptophyta > Magnoliopsida > Malpighiales > Erythroxylaceae > Erythroxylum > Erythroxylum urbanii. The sequence goes on from JAOQML010100210.1 coordinate 10,424, forward strand.
TAGCAATCTTGAGTTTCTCCTCCTCAGTAATACAATAGGTAATCAAAGCATTGAAATCTTATTCCTTATTTAGTGAATAATATGTCATCATCAGATTATTTAACTCTATAGGGAGTGTGTTCAGAGTCTGGTGAACTACAAAGACATTAGGAAGAGGAATATTCATCATCTTCAGTATACTGTGGAGGTAGACCATTCTTGATGTGTACACCATCACTTCCCCTTCTCCTGTATACCTTATGGAGAATAACTCTTTCATCAAGGCATTTATCTCAACATTATATGATATCGTGTACCTCTGGGAGACATTTTCGAGAAACTCCTTTATTATGTCTGTGTCCAGAAGTTCACTAAGCTGATGGTCAGGTATGGATCTCTTAATGGTCATCAAACATAATCTGTTAGATCAATCCTAAGCTGCATAAGCTACTTTGTGAGCTCTCGAGCTCATGGATGTGGGTAAAGATGGCCTATCCGTACGTATGGCCATATCAATTTCAACCATCTCCATAGCATTCAATACATCCTTTATCCACTTCTTTGTAGTGAAACCAATCAAGGTTTCAATGGTAACACTAATATTGTTATTGACAGAAAAGGTGACTTTAAAATAACAATGCAAAGATTAACACAAATGCAGATTAATAGCAATGCTCAAAGCTATTAAATAGTATCTGTACTAAGAATTTGATCACATATATTAGGAAACACCTTTGGGCTGAATACATAATATATGCAATTAGACCTCCATAGAAAAGCGATCAAAGTACAAAGCATTAACTCTTATGTCTCTACCACTTTTAGGCTAATAGATCATTTAAGCGATGGCTTTCCTCCATCTAATGCCTTTATACACATCTCAAAATCTTATGTAAGGCCATCACCTTTGGGTAGAATAACCAAACATAACACCAGAGACATCCCCTAACATGCAAGCGCCACTTTGGTTACTGCAATCTCATCAACACTTAAAAGGTCCATAAACATAAGGGATAAATCTTTATGTTATCCTCACATTCTTTATGGACATATGGTATATGACAATGTAACATCAATAAATGCAAAACCCAAATGCACAGTCTCATTGTCACACACTAGTGCTGAAGACATTCTCTAAAAACTTTATTTGAGACTTTCGTAGAGAAAAATCTTATTAGAGCAACTATTATGTGTCACCAAACACTGAACTGGCCACTTGAGACATGAGAACCTTATGTCTCTCCCTTATTGCAAGTTCGTTGCATGAAAATTCACTAAAAATGGCTTTAAAATGTCTCAATTCCTTTTCTGAGTGACTATCATGCAGTCCCGAACATTAAACATGAGACCTAAAATATGAAAACTTAAAGTGTCTTTCTCATGTGATGTCCGAAGCATGCAAATTCACTCAAAATCATCTTTAAAACGCCTTAATTCCTTTTTTGGAGTTAAACTTTAATTTATTACTAATGTAATAAATCCAGAAAAAAGCAAAAACTCAATTTATAAATTTTCTGGACCCGAAAACTAACCCAAAACACCTTGGGGCACTTTTATGAGAAGTATGAAAATTTTAGGTTTTTTTGTCCTATAGTGGCTGAAGTTAGCACTTCGTCAGCAAGTTGACGTCAACTTGCTGTGTCAACCGTGACGTCTTGTAGTGACCACTGTTGCATGCGTAAGACTAATCGCCATTCAGGCAGTACTGTGCATCGTCAGGAGCATGTAGCACACACCCCTATCGATCTCTGTGGCGCCCAATCATCTGGGTGATTTTTGGCAAGTTCTAGTGACATTTTTTACCCTACTAGGCTTGTTTCACCCCGTTTCTCAAGGATAAATACATTTATACCAATTTCATGCAATAATAAGCAAGAAAAAATTCGAAACGAAACTTTATTCTCCGAGAAACCTTATAGACAAAAACTGAAAAGTCTTTGTTTTTACACCCGATCATGTCACCGCTCTAATACCATGTGTAATACATAACGGGACCTTAGTTACGTATCTCGGATTGAACGTGAAAGAGAAATAAACGAAGAAATGCAAAAAGTATTTGATTTTAGTTTCATAACTTCAGGCGAGCTTTCCGAAACTGAAATGAGCATGAATCCACCACCGTCTTCACTAGAGCTGCTCATCGGGATGTGGTTAACGTCTTTTTATAGTTTTCTCAAAATGTAATATCTCTTAACGAGTCATAGAATCCTAATGCTTACAAATGATATGAGCAACTTCAGGTGACCTTAACCTTTATATATAGCATCCATATCAAGCTTCCCCATCACAGGCCTGATATGGATCCAGCCTACACTGATCAGGATTTATTTTCCTTCTAGATTTTGGCCCATTAATTTAGAACATTTATTGGGCCACTTTATTTTCTTTATCCGGATCAAATTATGTAGCTTAATCGATAAGTCATTGAAAAACCAAAAAATGCAATTAAATGTTGTCTAACTTTACAAGAAATGTCAAAAATATCCAACAAGCCATTCTACCTAATAGTTATGCATTAATGTGTATTTTTCTAAGTATTTGGCATGTGTTTTTTGCATAATAGGTTATTATTGTTGTGTATTAGAACTTATTTTGTATGTTTTTGTTTAGTTTGATCTTGATGGTTGCTCTTTTATACTTGATGTTGATTTAGGGTAAGAATTGATCATTTGATGTAGGAACGGAGGGTGGCCACCTTTATGATTAAGCTAGGGACCAAGAGAGGAGAAGAGAAGTGGAGGAGTTGTAAGATAAGAACCCACGATCGTGGGATCCCTAACCTGAAGAGACATGCGGGTTTCATTTATTTTTAGGTTCTTGTGACTATATAAGGAAAAAAAATCCCTTGGTCGTGAGAACCTGTCTCCTTGAGCTACAAAACAGATTTAGAGCCTAGAGAGAGGTAGAGAGTCAAGATTTCCATTCCAAATTGAGCAAAGAGCATACTAACTCCAGATTTTCCAGATTTGGGCAAAGAAGAGGAGGAGCTTGCTTCATCTAGTTCTTATTTTATTTTTCTCTTTTAGCATCTTTATTATGGATTTTCTTGTTGTTGGGGATGTTAATGACATTATGAGTGGCTAAGTCATTTGTTGAGAATACTTTTGAAGTACTTATTGAAATCCAACTTTGGTTATTTGAATGAATGATGCTTTTGATGAATGTTGAGCTTATACCTTGCAATATATTAAGAAATTGAGTTGGGTAAATTGTGTAGGGCTGTACAATGAGAATTGGCACTTTATAGACCTACATTCTTCAAGTTAATTGATTAGCTAGAGAGAGATCTTGGCTAATTAGTTGATTACCCATAGGATAACTTTATAACTAGTTGAATGGTGGATTGATTCTATAGATTGAGAGATTGCTTAATTATTTCTATTTAATTTGGCTAGGAACAATTAATTGCATCATGAGAGAGGGTGGTTAATACATTAGGACATCTTAGGTGAGGCACAATTCAATTAACAAGGTATAAGGGAGACAAGATAGGAAAAAAAGTGATCTCTAATTGTTAAATCTTGAATTCTAAGTTTCTGCACTTTTGTTTTATCATTTGTTGATTGTTAGTTGTTTGATTTAGTTTAATTTTTCAGTTTATATTTATTAAAATTGGTTATCAAACAAAGCAGCCTAAATTAAGTAGCATCTAAACACAATCTCTGAGGGATCAATATCTGTTCTTTACTACAAGTTACACCCCGTATACTTACGATTTTGAGCCTAAAACTAGTGAATTGGTTTTGCTATGAACAAGTTTTTGGCATTGTTGCTGGGGATTGTTTATTTAGTATATTGTTTAGTTTAGGAAACTTTGATTTGAGAGTGTTTGACACTTTTCCTTGTGTATTTGCAGGTGCATAAACACAAAGAGCAGAAGAAGGTTCGACGAAGTTTTTGAAGAAGAATTTTTTGATATTACAAGACAAGAGAGGAGGTTAAGGAAAACAAAGCGCCAAGAAAATCTTCAAAAAAAATATAACAGAAGAAGGAGAACAAAGAGGGGCCGAGAGAACATTGATGGATTTTATAAGGCCCGGATTTAGTCCACAAGGAGTTGTAAGGCCTGCAGTCACAACAAACAATTTTGAAATCAAGCCGACACTCCTGAACATACTTCAGAACATTGTTCAATTCTATGGGTTATCAACTGAAGATCCCAATGCCCACCTAGCAAACTTTTTGGAGATATGTGACACTTTTAGATTTTAAGGGATGTCTGATGATGCTATGAGGCTTAAATTATTTCCATTAACTTTGAGAGATCGAGCCAAGGTATGGTACAACTAACTTAGTGCATGTCAAATTACGATATGGGAGCAAGTATCCCAAGCTTTCCTTGCTAAGTACTTCCCATTTACAAAGACTACGTGGATCATCAAGGAAATTACAAACTTTCAACAAAATGATGGGGAGTCATTATATGAACCTTGGGAGAGGTTCAAAGAGTTGTAAAAAAGCTGCCCATGCCACAACCTTCCAAGGGAGTTCTTACTACAGACATTCTATAATGGTGTGAATAAGACATTCTATATGATGGTTTTCCTAATCAATGACCCTTCAGCAGCTGCAAGTAATAGTTGGTAAGTAATAGTTGCATGTAGTAAAAAAAAAAGGAGTTAGCAAGGCACAAAGGAAAAAAAGGGCATGATTCCAATTGATTTTGTCACGGTCTTGCAAGCTCAGATTACAGCCCTCACTAAGTAGTTGAACAATATATAAGGAGCTTCTTCATTCACAACCAAAGGCATGCAGGTCCATTGTGAGTTATGTGGGCAGGACAATCATTACACAACAGAATGCTTCTTGTTAGGAGCTAGTAGCACAAAACATGTAAATTACTTGGGCCAACCACATCGAGGTAACAATCCATACTTTAATACTTATAATACAGGGTGGAAAAACCACCCAAAATTTTCTTGAAGTACTAATAATGTAGGTGGCCAAGCAAAACCACAAGGACTGCCTGGATTTCAGCAAGACTATTTTGGGTCTTTAGAGAGCAAAGTGGACAAGTTAATGGACATATTGGGGTCTAAATTCTCAAGCCAAGAGGAAAGTTAAAGAAGGCAAAAGAGAATCAGAAATGGATGTTTGCAAGCCAAGATGCCAAATTTGACCAAATCTTGAAGAACCAAGCTTCCTCCATCCATAACTTGGAGGTTCAGGTAGGTTAACTTGCTACTGCGTTGTCTTCTAAAAATGCAGGTAGCCTACCAAGCAACACTGAAGCTAACCCAAAGGAACAACTCAAGGCAATCACACTTCAGAGTGGCAAGCAACTGGAGGAGCAAAGTATTCAAAAGGAGAGTCAAACAATGGAGAAAGGCAAGGAGATAGAAGAAGCGAAAGTAAAAGAGAGGCCATATGTACCACCACCACCCTACAAGCCTAAACTCTTGTATCCACAAAAGGTGAGACAACATCAGGTGGACACTTAGTTTTCGAAGTTTTTATAAAAACTGAAGAAGCTTCAGATTAACTTATCATTGGTGGAAGCCTTGGAGTACATGCCTAAGTATACGAAGTTTCTTAAGGACATATTCACTCATAAATGTACTTGGGAGGACAATCAGACAGTAACCTTGATGGAGAATTGTAGTTCGATCTTATCAAGCACAATACCTTCAAAACTACAAATCTAGGGAGTTTTACTATTCTATGTGTTGTTGGTGACTTTGAATTTTCTAAATGTTTATGTAATTTAGGTGCAAGTATTAACTTGATGCCTTTGTTTATTTTTAGGAAATTAAGATTAAGAGAGGTTAAGCTAACATCCATGCTCATTCAGCTTGGGGATCAATCCATTAAGACGCCATTTGGAGTTGTAGAAGATGTGTTGGTAAAAGTGGATAAATTTATCATTCCTATTGATTTTGTTGTGTTGGACTCTAAAGCAGATAGACATTGTCCATTAATTTTGGGTACCCCTTTTATGAATACTGGTAGGTCATTAGTTGATGTGCATGAAGGAAAACCTGTTTTAAGAACTGGTGATGAGCAGGTTAAATTTGACATGTCTAAATCTTTGAGGCAACTGATGGATGGTATTGTATGTATGAAAAGTGATGTTGTGGATGAGTATGTGAAGGAGGTTAAAGAGGAAGTTAATGAAGTTATCGAAGTGCACAAGGATGAGAATGTGAGAGAAGAGGAATTATGTGAGGAAGTTGAGCCAGAGAAGTTGGAGAGAACAGATACACCACCCCTACTTTAGAGCTTAAACCCTTACCTTCCCACTTGAGATACACCTTTTTAGGTAAGAACCATACCCTATGCTTCATTTTCTCCAAATAATTAGATTATGAGCAAGAAGAGAAAGTGGTAGAGACCATTAAAAAGAGGATCAAAGCTATAGGGTGGTAAATTTATGATATTAGGGGGATTAGCCCCAATGTGTTGATGCATAACATTAACCTAGGAGAAGGATGTAAAACAGTTAGGGAGAGATAGAGAAGGTTAAATCCAAACATGCAAGAGGTTTTGAAGAAGGAGGTAGTGACGCTTTTAGATACGGGGATTATTTATTTGATTTTAGATAGTCAGTGCGTGAGTCCAGTGTAGTGTACCTAAGAAGGGTGGCATGATAGTGATGAAGAATGAACATGGTGAAAAGATTTCTACTAGGACCATCACAAGTTAGCAAGTGTGTATTGATTATAGGAAGCTCAATTTGGCCACCAAGAAAGACCATTTCTCTTTACCTTTTGTGGATCAAATGATTGACAGGTTAACTGGCCATTATTTTTACTATTTTTTGATGGATATTTAGGGTACAATCTAGTGTTTATATACCCGGAAGACAAGAGAAGACCACTTTCACTTGTCCTTATAAGAATTTTGCTTATAGGAGGATGCGTTTTGGTTTATGCAATGCACTTGTCACATTCCAAAGGTACATGATGGCCATATTTGCAGACATGAATGAGAACTTTATGAAGGTATTTATCGATGACTTCTCTATCTTTAAAGATTCTTTTGATCATTGCTTATTTAATTTAGACAGAGTGCTTCAAAGATGTGAGGTGTCTCATCTAGTCTTGAACTGAGAGAGATGTCATTTAATGGTCCAAGGGGGAATTGTATTAGGCCATACGATCTCATGTAATCTCATGCAAGAGGATTAAAGTGGATCGAGCTAAGACCGAAGTGATTGAAAAACTACCACCTCCCACTAACATCAAGGGCATCCGAGCCTTCTTTGGTCATGCAGGGTTCTACAGATGGTTTATTAAGGATTTCTCTCTTATCACTAGACCTTTAACTCATTTATTAGTTAAAGATGTGTCTTTGGTGTTTAATGATGCTTGTTTGGATGCTTTTAATAGGTTAAAGAATGCAGTTACAATAGCTCCCATTCAAACGTCACTAGATTGGTCTCTTCCCTTTGAGATTATGTGTGATACAAGCAATCATGCCATTGGCTGTGTCCTTGGCTAAGGAAAGGAAAAGAGGTTGCATGCCATCTACTACGCAAGCAAGACCTTGATGGGAGCACAACTGAATTACACAACTACGGAAAAGGAGCTGGTTATAGTGGTATTTGCATATGGGAAATTTCGTTCTTATCTTTTGGGCTCACAAAAGTTATTGTTTTCACAGACCATGCAATGTTACGTTATCTTTTTGCCAAGAAGGATGCCAAGGTTAGGCTTATCCAATGGGTGCTTCTGCTCTAAGAATTCAACATTAAGATTAAAGAGAAGAAGAGAGCAGAAAATGTTGTAGCGGACCACCAATCATGACTTGAAGGGGGCACCATGAAGAAGAAGAGGAAATTAAGGAGAGCTTTCCTAACGAGGCTTTAATGATGGTACAAGAGGGGAGCAGAAAATGTTGTAGCGGACCACCAATCACAACTTAAAGGGGGTCACAATAAAGAAGAAGAGGAAATCGAGGAGAGCTTTCTTGATGGGGCTTTAATGATGGTACAAAATACTTTTTGCGCTTGGTTTCCAGATATTGCGAACTTCCTCTCAAGTGGTATTCTTACTTTTGATCTCTCATATCAACAAAGGAAGCATTTCTAATTCCACTGATCTCACTATATTTGGGATGAATCTGTACTATATAAAATTTATGTTGACAATATGATTCGTAGGTGTGTCCCTGAAGATGAAAAGTCTAACGTTTTAACTCAATGTCATAGTTCAGAGTATGCAGAACATTATGGAATGAACAAGATAGTGACTCGTATCTTGGAATGTGGGTTTTATTGGCCAAGTTTGTTCAAGGATGCCCGAAACTTTATGCGACAGTGTGATAGATGTCAGAGAGTGGGTAACATATCAAAGCGGGATGAGATGCCACTTTCGAACATCATGAAAGTGGAAATATTTGATATGTGGGGCTTGGATTTTATGGGACCATTCCTATCCTCCTTAGGTAACACATACATACTGGTTGGAGTTGATTATGTTTCGAAGTGGGTTGAAGTTGTAGCTACTCAAACCATGGTGGCAAGGTGGTGCAAAGATTTATCAAGAAGATTTTTACTAGATTTGGAGTGCTTAGGGCGATAATCAATGATGGAGGGAGTCATTTTTGCAACAAACCCTTTGAAGCTCTATTGAAAAGATATAATGTGCATCATCGAATGGCGACTCCTTACCATCCACAAAAGAGTGGCCAAGTGGAAGTGATAAACAAAGAATTGAAGAAGATTTTGGAGAAGGTAGTGAGCACTTCAAGGAAAGATTAGGCTTTGAAGTTAGATGATACACTTTGGGCATATAGGACAACCTTCAAGACACTCATAGATACCACTCCGTATAGACGTGTATGGCAAGGCTTGCCATTTACCTTTGGAGTTGAAGTATAGAGCCTATTGGGCAATTCAGAAGTTGAATATGGATGGGAAGCTTGCGGTTGAGAAGAGATTGTTATAACTTGATGAATTGGAAGAGTTAAGATTTGAAGCTTATGAAAATGCTAAGTTGTACAAGGAAAGAGAAAAAAAGTGGCATGATGCTCACATTAAAAACAAGGAGTTTAAGAGTGGGGACTTGTTGCTTTTATTCAATTCACAACTTTGGTTATTTCTTGGAAAGCTCAAGTCAGGATGGAGTGGACCCTTCAAGATCCTTCAATTATTTCCCCATAGAGCTTTGGATTTGGAAAATGAAAAGGGTGAAGCATTTAGGGTCAATGGGTATAGATACAAGCCATACTATGGAGGACACACTCATAAGAAAGGGAATTCATCTCTGTCCTTTCTTCCACCCTTTCATAAATGCATATGGAATGGTTAAGCTAATGATCTTAACTTATCATGTTTACCATTCTTTTTCTTGTCTTTGTTAACTTCTTTATTTGATTTGTTTGGTTTTGATTATGTTTGGTTTGAGTTTAATATGATTTCTTAGTGTTTACTTGTGTTTTGTTTGAGTTTTAACTTGTTTTCTCTTCAAATTTCTTGTTGGTTAGGTGATTTTAATGTGTTTGTAGGTTGCTTGAATGTTGGGAATGCATGCGAAGCTTAGAAGAGGGCTAAAAAGTTAGAAAATCAAGATTGGGTGCCTGTACAATGCCCACAATCTTGGGAATGGTTTGTTTCCCACGAATGTGGGAAGGCTCTTCAAAAACTTTCTAGAGCCTTAACCCACCATCTTGGGAGGCACAAAGATTCCCACGATCGTGGGATCCCTAGCTGAAGGATTTTAAAAATCCTTCCTTCTTTCTTCTTTCTTCATCTTCTTACATTCTCTCACTCTAAAACCAATACCCACTCACCTAAACCTCACAAATCCTTTATCTTTCCCCCAAATCTTGGTATTTTCTTCACTTTTTTCATCATTACTTACTCCCTTAACACTTACTTCACATTACCTACTCAAAAATCCAAGGATTTGGTAAGTTTTTCTCTCTTTCTCTCTAAAAAACATGCTAACCTTTCTCTTAACTCTTTTTGCAGGTTTTTCTCCTTAAATGGCTCCAAAAAAGCTTGTAGCTCATAAACCAACTGACCAACTGTGTTTTTAAGTCTTTGGAGAAGGTAAATGTGATATGGCGACCACTTTTTGCACCCCATTCCCTATTTTTTCAAAAGAAGGTATGAGATTTCAGGACTTTAAGGATAGAGAGTTATTGCCTCCTAGGTATGTTGATTTTGATCTTTTATAAACTCTAGGACTAAGTTGTAACATTGAAAGATTGTCTGTAAATATTGTTTGGGGTCATTTAATTCATTGTGATGTATCGATACCCATGATGACTATAGAATTTTTCACCACTATGCGCTACAATACTAAAATGGACACATTTTGGTTTAGGATAGATGGCCATGCATATAAGCTGGATTATACTGTCATTCGTGCACTCTTTGAATTGTCTAACACTAAAGTTTTGGATGACTATTATGATTTTTATGTGGATGATTATTGGAAGATCCTTACGGGTGAAAACATTTTTGACTCTAAGAATGCACCCAACACTTTGATTCATAGCACCGAGCACTTACTTCTTCACAAGTTTATACGCCTAATTTTTTTAACAAAATCGAAAGCAACAAGTGTTCGGTTAAGGAACTTTTCTTTCTTTGGTGCATGGTTCGTAAAATTAAAGTGAATACACCTTATTGCATTTTTGGATCTATTGTAGGTTACATTACTAAGAAAAGCTCATATTTTAGCATTACTTACATTGTTACTACTTTGGCTTTGCATTACAATCTTGATGTGGATAGTGTTGTATCTTATTTGAGACACTATGAAATTTTGGAGCCCCATGCTATGGAACTCTGAAATCCTTAGACTTGCACCGCTGTTAAGAATAGGAAGGGCAAGGATCCAGTGACTTCTCAACCATCCTCCTCTCAGGTGCCTTCGAAGCCCCAAGAAGCAGCAATTGAAGAAAAACCAACCGTCACAGCAGATGTCGACAAGTTCTAACAAATCCTCAACCAAATGGCTGAAAACCATCAACAAATGACGCTGTAAATTAATGAGCTCAGCACCCAGATGAGACAAGTGCATAAAGAGCAGCAGTACATCAAAAAAAACTTCCTCAAGTTCATCTAGATGAAGAACATTAAAGTCCCTTCCCCTACGCCTTTGCCACCATAATCTCCCACTACAAGAAAATTGTGAATTAGCGTCGGAATATTACCGACGACAAAACTTTCGTCGTGGTTTACCGACAGAAAGTCCACAAGCCGTCGGAGAACAGAAAGTTTTACCGATGGACAATCAATCTGTCGGGAATATTGTAAGAAAAAATTCAGCCCAAAATCTCCGACAGAAGATAGCGACGGAACATGTCTCGACGATGGGAAAAAATGCAGGAATCGTTCCCGCAATTTAATTGCTTCGCCATTTACCGATGGTATAGCTGTCCGTTGGTAAGTATCTTCAATTGACGAATGACAATGATGTCCGTCGGTACATGATCGATTAATATACCGACGGCAAATCTGTTCGGTCGGTAAAGACACCGACGGAAGGTGAATATTCCGTCGGCGAATTGTTGAGGGTCAAATATTGCCGACGGTTAGAAGTTACCATCGGAAACATGGAAGCGTATACCGACGGAATTCTATCTTACCGTCGGCAATTATTTGCAGCAAACCTTATTTGCCGACGGAAGGTTAAAACCGTCGGTATTTGCGATTTAATTATAATAAATATCGTGTTTGTACCGACGGAGCCGCTTCGTTCCGTCGGTATGTGTGTCTGTTTATACCGACGACAAACTTCTTACCGTCGGTAATTGTCGGTAGCAAAACCTATTTCGTCGACGGAATGAGGTGTCCGTCGCTATTTGAGTTTATTTCAGAATGTAAATGGCGCTCTTTTACCGACGGTAGATCGTTTCCGTCGGTAACTATCGGCGATTCCCGCTCTAGTACCGACGGAATGGTGTTGTCTGTCGGTAACTGTCGGCGACCGTGCGTTCATAAAACCTATAATGCTGACGAAATTAATCGTTCCGTCGGTAATCGAGCGGCTATATAACGCGCCCAACCCCCCTCTCCTTCGCGCTTTCACTTCTCACTTCTCCTCTTTGCTTAAGGTTCAGAGTTTTCCGACTCCTTCTCTCGAATTTTTCGATCGTGTTTGAGGTAAACTCTCATATAAGTGTATCATTTTACTAAAATAGCATGTTTTTAAGTTTTAAACGTAGATATTTAGTCATAGCATAAGCTTATGCATATTGCGTATAAAATGTTCGATAATATGCCTTGTATGAACTTTGAATTGTTTTGTGTAATTTTTATTTTAATTTGAGAATTTAAATATGTAATTTTGATAAAATGTTTAGTGCGAAGTTTTAATTTATCAAATTTAACATTTAATTGTGAATTGATTGTATATATAAATATTAGCTTTAATTATTAATAATTATTATTATTAATAAGTGTTAATTATAAATAATAACTATTAATATAATTAATTGGATGGATTATTTGTATAATATATTATTATTATTATTATTATTATTAGTATTATTATTATTTAAAGAATAAATGGCTTGGTATCGTAGGACAAATATAACCTTGTTCTTGAAAATGAATAAAT
>JAOQML010100507.1:0-22914 GCA_027568935.1 Erythroxylum urbanii
TGGAATTATTTGTTAAATGTCCACAGATGGTTTTCCATGCCGTGAAGAAGAAAAAGGATCAAAAAGAGGAAAAATATTCCTTTGCTTGATGCAATTAAATAAATTCCTCATTATGCTAAATTTCTTAAGGAACTCAGTACCTCAATGAGAAAGTTAAGTGGCAATGAAAAAGTGCAATTGGGTGAGAATGTTTCTGCTGTGCTTCAAAAGAAGTTACCTTGTGAGTGTCTAAATCCAGTTATATTCATAATCCTTTGTAAAATAGGTAATCTGAAAATTGAGAAAGCATTGTTGGATTTAGGTGCGTCGATTAATGTTATGCCTCAATCTATTTATGAATCTTTGAATATGGGGCCTCTAAACGAAATTGGTGTCATAATCTAACTTGTTGATCAATCTAATGCCTATCCTATGGGTGTTCTTGAGGATGTCCTAGTTTAAGTTGATGATATGATTTTTCATGTTAATTTCTATGTCTTATAGATGGGTAACAAAGATTCATCCACTTCAGTTCCAATTTTATTGGGAAGACCATTTTTGAAAACCTCTAGAACAAAAATTGATGTTTATGATGGGTCTTTAACTATAGAGTTTGATGGTGATGTGATTAAGTTCAATATTTATGATGCCATAAAATTTCCTAGTGATGATCAAACTTTTGTTTTTGTGAGTTTTCTTAATACTTTAGTGCAAGAAACATTCTGTTTAGATGGACCAGATAAATTATAGACTGCATTAGAAAATAGCTTGGATATTCAGGAAGGAAAAACACTAGCCAATTATCTTGCCATTCACGAGGAGTTGTATACCATTATCCAGATTTTATAGCGAAGCAAATAATTAGAGGAATGGGTATGTTTTCTGGAGCTAACTAGAAATAATTTGAAGTTATTATCATCTCTTATACAGCCACCAGAATTGGAGTTAAAGACTTTTCCAAGTAACTTAAAATATGTGTATTTAGGTGAGCATGAAACTTTTCTTGTTATTATTTCAAAGAGACTAACATTTTTTGAGGAAACACAATTATTGGGTATGTTGAAAAATTACAAAGATGCTTTTGGATAGACTGCGGCTGATTTGAATGGGATTAGCCCATCAATTTGTATGCACCTAATTCTATTGGAAGATGGAGCTAAGGAAATAAGATAGCTCCAACAAAGATTGAACCCACCAATGATGGAGGTAGTTAAGAAGGAGATTCTGAAGCTCCTCGATGCTGGGATAATTTGTCCAATTTCAGACAGTAAGTAGGTAAGTCCAGTACAGATGGTTCCTAAGAAAACTAGAGTAACCGTAGTAGGGAACACTTCAGGTGAATTGGTGCCCACCCTTGCTCAAAATGGGTTAAGGGTTTGTATAGATTACAGGAAGTTAAATTCTGTTACTCGTAAAGATCATTTTCCACTTCCTTTTGTTGACCAGATGCTTGAAAAACTTACAGGCAAAATTCATTATTGTTGTTTAGATGGTTATTCAAGTTATCACCAAATTTTTGTTGCACTAGAGGACCAAGAGAAAATGATTTTCACATGTACTTTTTACACCTTTTGTGTATCGAAGAATGCCATTTGAACTATGTAACGCACCCGCCACGTTCCAAAGGTGTATGATAAGTATTTTCTTTGATTATGTGGGTGACTGTATGGAGGTTTTTATGGATGACTTAACAGTTTATGGTAAGTCTTTTGATACTTGCTTGATTAACCTTGAAAAAGTTTTAAAACATTGCATTGAAAATAACTTGATTCTGAATTATGAAAAATGTCATTTTATGGTTTATCAAGGGATAATCTTAGGCCATATAGTGTCGTCTAGGGGAATTGAGGTTGATAAGGCTAAGATAGAAATTATTAAATCTCTTCCTTATCCTGTTAGTGTACGGGAAGTTCATTCTTTTCTTAGACATGCAGGTTTCTATCGACACTTTATTAAAGACTTTTTGAAGACTCAAACCTTATGCAAGTTATTTCAAAAAATATGTGGAGTTGAAGTTTGATGAAGCATGTAGGAAAGCATTCAATGAATTAAAAGAGAAGCTAATTTCTGCTCCAATAATCCAGCTCCTAGATTGGAGTCTCCCATTTGAGATAATGTGTGATGCAAGTGACTATACTTCTGGGGCAAAGGATGAACAAAGTGTTGCATATGATTTACTATACTTCTATGATGCTAAACGACGGTCAGAAAAACTATTCAACAACAGAAAAAGAATTATTGGCAGTTGTTTTTAGGCTAGAGAAGTTCCGTTTATATCTATTAGGCACACATGTCATAGTTTATTTAAATTATGCCGCTTTGAATTATTTGTTGTCCAAAAAGGAAGAAAAACCACATCTTATTCGTTGGATTCTACTACTGTAAGAATTTGATGTGAAGATATAGGACAAAAAGGGAATTGAAATCTGGTTGCAGATCATCTTAGTCGTATCCATTTAGACACAACTTCAGACAATTTAAAAGATGAATTTCCAGATGAACATTTATTTTCCACCTAACAGGTAACACCTTGATACGCTAACATAGTTAATTTTTTAATTACCAAGTCTTTACTTAGTACTATATCATAAGCTGAAAAAGATAAAATCAAAAGAGAGGCTAAATATTATGCATGGGATGAGCCACATATATGGAAATATTGTTCTGATCAAATAATTAGGCGATATGTGTCTAATGATGAAATCCCTTATGTATTGAAGTTTTGCCATTCTTTTATTTGTGGTGGACACTTTGGTCCTAGAAGGATAACCTGTAGGTGCTTGAATGTGGTTTGTTTTGGCCTAAACTATTTTATGATGCTTATATATTTTGCAAGTCTTGTGATCAATGTCAAATAACAGGTGATTTAGGACCAAAAGACCAAATGCCGATCACGAATATCCTAATATGTGAAATTTTTGATGTATAGGAATTGATTTTATGGGCCCTTTTCCTTCCTCTTTCTGTAAGACATATTCTCGTTGTTGTTGATTATGTTTCAAAATGGGTTGAAGCTAAGGCTACTCATATTGATAATGTTAAAGATGTTGTCAATTTTGTTAAGTCTCATATTTTTGTCAAGTCCTAGAACAATAATCAGTGACTGCGAAACTCATTTTTGTAACCGAATTGTTGAGGCTTAACTGAAGAAATATGGTGTTACACACCGAACTTCAACAGCATACCATCCCTAGACAAGTGAACAACTGAAGTTTCTAATAGGGAAATCAAATTAATTTTAGAGAAAGTGGTTAATCCTAACAGGAAAGGTTGGAATTTTCGTTTAGATCACGCGCTATGGACATACAGGACAACATACAAAATTCCTATTGGTATGTCGCCATATAGGTTAGTATTTAGAAAACCCTGTCATTTGCCTGTATAATTGGAACATAAGGCTTACTGGGATGTCAAACAATGCAATTTGGATTTAATTGAGGTTGGAATTAATCGAAAATTACAATTACAAGAGTTAGAAGAGATACGTAATAATGCTTATGAAAGTGCTAAAATATATAAAGAAAAGACTAGGTACTTTCACGACAAAATCTTAACTAGAAAAGAATTTTCCATAGGTCAAAAGGTCCATCTTTATCACTATAAACTAAAGCTCTTTCCTAGTAAATTACGATATTGTTGGATAGGTCCATTTGTTATTACTAATGTTTTCTCACATAGTGCAGTTAAAATTTAGAGTTTAGACACTTTAAAGTGTTTAAAGTTAATGGACACCTATTGAAATCGTATTATGAGAATTTACAGATTGAAACTATGGAAGAAATTAAACTGGCTGAAATCGTATTATGTGAATTTCCAGGTTGAAACTACGGAAGAAATTGAACTGGCTGAGCCGGTTTACTCTGAGTAAGTCAATAAATTATTTTGTCTAACTAATATGACATTAAAGAAGCACTCTTGAGAGGCACCTCTAGATTTATTTTAATTTAAGTTGTTTCATTTTTTATTTCAATTTATTTATCTTAACTGTCTTAAAAAAATTTCTTATTTTTATTTTATTTTTATTTTTTGCTGCAGTTTACATTTTACTTCTTATTTTATTTTACATTTAAAAAAGAAGGGGGTGTATAGCGACAGGCGTTAATGCGGTAAGGTAAGCATGCATTAATTTATGTTTTGTTTTATTTTATTTATTTATTTTTTTCTCCTTCGCCTCTTTTGTTTAGTTTGACAGTGTCCCTTTCTTTTTTCCCTAAAATTCCAATCCCCACCATCGCCATCCAAGCACCCAAACCCCCTCTCCAAATCAACAGACCACTCATCAGCAGACCAAAGCCCCCTCCATAGCCACCCAGACACCCAAGTCGTCTTAATTCACTACGGCTCACCCAACAATTGCAACAACATTATTCTGCAGCTAACCCCATCCATGTTGAAGACAGTCTATCATCATTTTCTTTACAGATTCTCCACCGTTATCCAAAGCTACACAGCCACCTATAGCTCCTGAAGAATCCGATTCCTCCGATATAAATGAGGTCCAGCCACAACCAGGAGCAGCGGAAACGTAGGACTAGGAAGAAGCAAAAGCAAAAACAGTGGTAAAAGAACATAATGTGGACACAGACAGTGACGAGATTCTCCCTAAAATGTGCAGCCAAACTAGAAAAGGTAAACATGTTTTTTTTACAGTAGGCTACAATTGACAATTGATACATTCAACTCGTTTCAACGGAAAATTGATAATGATCGTTTTAAAAATTATTTATGATAGATATATAAATCCTTGTAAGTTTATACATGATGAAACTTTGGAAACTTTGAATATTCATTTTGAAATTAAACATTATATGGATAATATTGGTTGGATATATTACATTAATGTTCAATACCCTGTATATATGGAATTGACTAGGGAATTTTTTGCCACTTTTCTTTTTAAATTAGATGATTCAAATTTTAGCTTGTTCGCACTTGGTATAATCGAGTGTAGGCTTACGAATAAGTTGCATTCATTTCCTGTTGCTTCATTTTGTGTAACAATGAAATTTGTGACAAAATCTGTGGCTAAAAGTAATTCATTTTGAAATGGTTGTTGTGATTATGTGCCTGAATTTGATCCATATGCACTGTGGTCAGAATGGTCTGTTGATTATGAGAAGTATAACCCTTGCAGTTCCATAAGTTCTTTTCTTCGCAAACTAGCTTTGAAATACATGCATAATTTTCTGGTTTACAATTTTTCTGGTCATAGAAAATCTGCTAGTATAGCTGAAATTTTCTTTTTATGGTGCATAGAAAATGATGACTCGCTTAATTTGGGTTTTTGGATGCTCACTCAAATGCATTCCATATTGAAAAAGCAGAATCAAGCTTTAATCTTAGGCTCATATATCACTCATCTTGCTGTTAATATTAGAGTCTTAGATGTTGATAACACTAACCTCACAGTTGCTTATGAGATAAAACCATTAGATTGTGAGTGTTTGTATAGTATGGGACTTGTAGTTACTGATGAAGCTGATGGGTACACTTTTGCCCCACCTAGAATGGTTGTACAACCTACTCCTTGCCCGTATTGGTGAAGAAGAAGAACTGCGACTACTAACACCTCCACAACAACAACTTCACAACCATCAGCTCGCACCGTAACATATCCTTCTGTAAGTGATCCGACTATTTTAGCACTCCTACAACGCATAGAGTGCAGATTGGATAGATTAGAGCATAATCAGCTTCCTTGCTTCGAACAAGAGAAGTTTCAACCGCCTTTTCCACCAGCACCTTGATGCATTAACAATGAAGCTTCTTAATTTTTTTTTTCTGTCTTTTAATTTGCATGTAATATGTGTTAAACTATGAAATTCTATCTTAGTAGTTGGAATGAGATTGAATTGCATGCTTGAAGTCGAATTTGTCCAATTGAATAGAAGGTGAATCATGCTGACAGATTAAAGTAGTTGGTTACATAAGTTTGTTTAGAAATTGATGCTTGAGTGATTAGGTAACGTATATAAGCATAATGGATTTTCAATTGAGCCTATATGAGGAATTGAGCCTATATGATTCCATTCAAAAGTCATTTCATTTCTTTGCGTGTGTGATACTCCCTTAGGTGATTACCTTCAGAACTTGCTCTGAACCAGTTTGAATTTACTAGATGCATGCTAGATAGAAATAATTAAGGCCCTTTTTCTTTTAACCCTTGACTTAAATAACCCACCTATCTTATTTCCCGTTGCAAACCCCTTTGAGCCTTTACCCCCTTTTTCTTTTTAAAAAAACACCTCATTTTAAAACATCAAACCCCATTAGCCTTACCTATTAACAAGTTTAATAAAGTGCTAAGTTAGCTAGTTTTGGGACTTTTGGCTATATTTTTTCTGAGACGAGTTTACCGATATTTCTACTCATAGAGCACATTGTATTTAGCTGCTATTATTATTCACTATTTCCTTAGTATTAAAAAGAAAAGAATTAAGTATGGTAACAATAATAAGTGTTGAGAAGTTAGTTATTTACATGCAATTCTCAAAAATAAATTTTGTTGTCCCTTTGTATACTTAGTGCTTTATGACTACTTAAGAAGAACCCCTCAAACTCCTTTTTACTCACCTTAACCTTAGCCCCATTACAACCTTAAATAAAGCCCTCTGATCTATTTTAGCATGTAATCATTGTAGAAAATAATTGGTTTATTTGCAATCCTATGGTAGTGTGATTCCTATAGGGAGTTTTGAGCAAAACACCAACTTATAAACACTTGAGTGAAATGAGTGAATCCCGTGAGGAAAATCCATTGTGAGTTTATTCTTATTTTTGAATGATAGTATCATAAGTTGAGTTTCTTTATGTGCATTGATCAAAACTAGTCATGATGTGTATAGTAGCTTGACATTCGATTAGCCAAAGTTTGAATGATTGCATGAACTTGGTTTCTTTGAAAAGGAATTAATAGAATTTGATGGTCGTGTTTAATTTTCCCTAGGGAGAGCAAAAGATTAAGCGTGGGGGAGTTTGTTAGTGTCTTTATTTTCTATCTTTTTGTGTGTTAATTTTCGTTGTTTTTGAGGTTTAAAATTATACTTAATGGAAATTAATCTTTTTTTTATGTCAAGGTGTATTTTGGAACCAAATAGAAAGAACTATAAACATTTTGGAACAAAAAGAGCTGATATAGGTGTTGAACCTAACTAGACATGGCCTCGTGTAGTGAAACCTATGTGACGGTCAACAACATAATTTTTAAAGATTTGTTTTGGGGCTTTATCCTTGTATTTGAAGGTTGCAGAGTAGAAAGGATTGAGCATAGCTTTTTAAAGGAGAAGTGACACTGTTTATGGACCAACAATTAATTCACTAAATACAAAATAGTAGCACGCAGCATGTGGAAAGCAAGTAACACATGCATCTTTCATGAGAAGATGACCAATACGACAGCAAAGCATGAGCAAGATGCTAGCAACATGGGAAGCACCACAACACTAGCTTGTCGAAGATAAAACGCAGACTTACAACTACACACCAAAACACGCAGACTATGTGTTTTTGTTTAAAACGCACAGCTAAGGGTTTTATGCGAAAATAGTAAGGTGGCCACCAATGTTTATTTGCCACATTATCACAACAGTAGTGTAGAATAGAAGAGAGAGGGGTGGCAGCTCAAGAAACAAAAAAGGAGAAGAACACGTCCATAAAGAAGAACAACGCCCAACAGAAGAAGAGAAAAATTAAGCAACAAGGACGACGACTAGACAGGAAACAAGGAAGAAAATGAAGAATGCCCCAAACGAGGATAGTCCCAAATAGTTGGGAAAAATTATGATGTTGGGTAACTAAACTCTTATTTCTTGGTTTACAAAATCCTAGTTATTGAACTTTGAATGTTGTGATATTTTCATTCTTTATTTGAATTTATTTATTAGTTAAGTATTAATTATTTTTTTGGGTCATTATTTGATTGTTTGATTTTGCAACTAGGTGCGCAACTAGTTTGTGATTTTATTCAATCAATTGATAGATTAAATAGGTTGACGTTCAATTCATTTAATGAAAAGTAGCGACTAGGATTTTTGCTTACTACGTTAGGGATATGGTTCTAGGAAAAATAGCTTTCTAGACTAAATATAAATCGTATGTATGTTGTGTAGTTTATCAATTTTCTTGATTTGTAAAACTATTAATTAATTAAATCTAAGATCGTATCTACTTTATTGATTAATAAGGGTTAATTTGAATACATATTTCAGTTCTAAACATAAAAGAAAATAGGTAAAGAAATTTACCACGAAGAATGCTTAACCAATAAATCGATTATTTCTAGTGTCAATGATTAACACAAGTTCAATAATGAAGGAGACCAGAAACCAAAGATTTATTCCTATTGATTGTTAAATTCTCACTATTTTTCTACTAGTTATTAGTTATTTTTCAATTTCGTATTCCAATTAAATTCTGTTTAATTCATAATTTAAAACCCCCTTTTATTGCATAATTACTAACGTCTGAATTTCCCGTGGGAACGGTCCCTACTTTCCATTACTACATTAATTTGTGTTTAAGGAAGTTAGTTTCTTTTTATATTTGGTTGCAGGTGACAACATTTACCACATTCCAATGAGCCTTCTCATCAATTTTCCTCTTATTGCACTATTCTTAACATTTTTTATAGAATCATTATCTAATAGTTCTAATAGTTTAACACAACCTATGCCCAATTCCATCATATCTCCATTAGCTATAGATCCATCACTTCCTTCAAATGATCTTTGTCATTTTACTCACTTATCAAAACCTCCTTTAATTGAACTTTCTCCTCATCGTACCAATTAAGTAAGTCAAATTCCTATTTTTATATGAACCTCACACTGATCTCGAGGAAAATCAGACAATTTATGGTACAATGTAATGTTAGAAGAATTACAGGTATTTACTAGCTTTAATATTTAGGACATGGTTGACTTACATTTAGATAAGTCTCATTGTAGTTACTCTTCACAATCATTGTCTATTATTATAAATAGATGTCAAGAATGCCTTCCTCAATGATGATCTTATAGAAAAAGTAGATATCAATATCTACCTGATTATGATAATCCACCTAAGAAAGTTTTCCATTTTCAAAAAGTCTTATATGGATTAACAAGCACCTTGAGCTGGTTTCCCAAATTCATGTCCACTATTTGTCTCCTTGACTTTCAATCTAGCTCCTATGATTAATACCTTCTTCATTCACAAAAATGACTTATGGATAATGGAGATAATTCCTAGGGTATTTTCACTCTAAATTCTTTCTCCATTGACAGCTTGAGATGAAGGACCTAAGTGATCTAAGTTACTTTTTGGTTATAAAAGTTTCATCTGATGAATTTGGATAATATTTATCACAAATTGGTAAGATATGTATATCTTTCAATTCTTTCAATTATTCTTAATCGACCTTTCGTAGCAATCCATAAAGTAAAAGCAGCTCGAGGTAAAAGGTAACTAGACCATATAAGTTTGTCCCAAGATAACTTAGGAAGTTGCTTAAACAACCATTTATTATAAGAAGAACCTAAGAACTTACTATCAGGTGAGTGCTTCCATATGTATTTGTCAATTTCAGCATTGCAGTAAGTTCCACATATTTCATTCGCAAGTGAAATAGTAAGTGATGCATTCTGAAAATTTTCTTTATTAAGAATAGTTGTAGCTACTGAAACATTCAAAGGAATTAAAGTCCTTAGGAAGTCTGCATAGTTAGTTATCATTCCAAAAGCTAGCAGTTTTTCCATTTCCAATAAGACAAATAAAATTAGTCTTATATTTCTTTCTCATCTTTAGAATGGCCTTGAGAGTAGTAGGGGGTAATGGAACAATCTACAGCCCAGTTGCACCTATTCTTAATGAAATAGACATGGATTTGTTTACACCATAGAGATTGCTTGTAGTCTTCAGAGTCTTTTGGTTAGTATGATTGTGTTCAAGGTTTTAATAGAGCAAATTTCTAGCCCTTTTTGAATCTGTGGTGTACTTAATTCTCTCCATTTCACTATAGCTTTATTGTTTCTCTCATTGCGGCCAGTCTATAGGAAACTATTAAACATGCTATTAATGATTTTAGTATTGTACTAGAAATGGCCAAGTTAACAGTCCAATATTTATTGATGGAGTTGAGAATAGAATTAATAAGTTAGACTCAACCAGCTCTTAATAGGTGTTTGGAATTCTAAGATGAAATTCTAGTTTGGATTCTATCAAGTAGCTCAATGTAGTCCCTTACTTTTATTTTATGTAAAGAGACAAGAATGCCTAGGTATTTCATTGGAAACTCTTGAAGTTGAAACCTAGTTAAGATTGGAATCATATATTGAAGATCTGAAGCATTCTTGGATAAGAATACATTACTTTTGGAGTATTTGACTTACAACTATGAGACACTTTGAAAGATCTTTAATGTTTTCATCAAAATATAGATAGAGTTTGCATCAGCCTTAGAGAGTAATATTAGATCATCTGCAAAACAAAGATTGGTTAGTTTAAATTTGCCACATGCTGAGAGATATTTGAAGTGCTTTGCCTTTGTACCAACACTTTCAATGGTCTTATGGATGGTTTGCATCACTAAGGGAAAGATATGTGGAGATAAAAGATATCCTTACCTTATTCCTTTGCAAATTTGGAAGAAATTGGAAGGTTGCCCATTCACAAAAATGTTGTGTGAGGAAGTCGTAAAGCATTGTTGAATCCAATGTATGAAAATTCCCAAAAATACCAAAGCTTAAACTAGATTTGTGGTGAAACACTAATCAACATTATCATAAGCTTTCTTAAGGTCTATCTTGATATAATAATTGGGTCTGCTTTTCCTCTTTGAGTAATTAGCAATAAGTTCTTAAAGCATCAAGATATTGTTACCAATTACTCTATTAGGTATATAAGCACCTTGATTATGGCTAATATTCTTATGAAGAATTCCTTTAAGCTTTTGAGCTAGAATTTTGGAGATGATCTTGTAAAATGAAATACAATAAGCAATTGGTCTATAATTAAAGAAACTGTTTAGCTCACCATTATTTGGAAATAGAGTTACAAAGGTTCTATTGATTGCTTTGAGTAGGGTACCCCTTATTAAGGAATTTCATCACAGCTTCAGAAACCAAGTTACCTGTAAGAGACTAGGTTTCCTTGAAAATTTTGAAATTGAAGGCATCTAGTCTAGGACCCTTATGAGGATGTAGAGATGCTAATGTATCTTTGGTTTCCTATATAGCTAGATAAGTGGCATCTTCTGGTGAGTAATGGTGCAATGCTTTCCATTCTCTTACAATAATTTTCTGATTTACAAGATTAGGGTATTGAAGTTGTATGGATTCTAACTCCCTTCTTGTAGTATTTACAAGTTGGTGCGTATTACCAATATTCATGTTGAATAGTGATTTCATCTCTTGCTTAATTAGTTGTAATTTCTTGGAATAAGTGAATTGCATAGAACTTGAGATGTTTTCCTTTAATGTATTCCATAAGCTCTCTTCAAAATAAGTTAGCTGTATGAGTAAATCATTGAGCGTAAACAGATGACTATCTCTGTTTGCAGTTAAATGGGGGAGAATGGAAGTATAATCTGATGATAAATTAACATTAAACTTTGAAAAACTGTTGGGGATCATATTTAGCCGTCTTAGATTTACTACACATTTGTCAAACTTCTTCCTTATCAAGTTAAGACAGTGCATTGAGCTTCTTCTAAACAATTTCCAAGTTCCCTATATAGATAACACACTGCCCTTGAACCTTTAGTTTCCTTAGCTTTTAATATGGAATTAAAGTCTCCTAAAATCATCCACAGGGTGGTATTAGAGCTGACAATTTCTTTAATGTGGTTCCATAAAAAATTTCTTTGATAAGCACTATTATGTTCATAGATAAAGGAGATGCAAGCCCTTTGATTGAGCTAACGCAGGGAGATACCTAAATGTACTATTTGGTCTATTATGCAAGAAGAGGTGATAGTTACTGCATTGTAATCATAGAGGAAAAAGATTATGCAATTTGTATGATGGGAAAGATTAGAAATACATTGGCATCTAGCTAGAAGATAATTCAATAGCTTGTAATTATCCCTCTTTATCCTTGTTTCAAAATATCAGCTATAATGACTTTGTTTTACAAGATCATATCTTTGATCACTAGCTGTTTGTTAGGGGTGTTAGCCCTATAATGTTCCATGTGAGACAAATCATGAAGTTGTATCTCTTAAGGAGAGTTTTTCTCTTTCGGTCTGATCTTCTTCTTATAACTATTTCAAACTTTGGCACTTTTGGTTGTTGCTGCATTTTACTAAGAGACATATTAGGATTATTCTCAGAATTTTCAGGGATTTCTTCTGTCACTGTATATTTTTTTAACCCCATCATTTGTGTTGACTTCTTTGGAATTACACAATATAAGAAAAATTAGTTTTACCAATGGAAATTCTTGAAAATTACCAACAGAAAATAAAAAAATTTTGTTGGCAAATTAATTTGGCGAAGGAAATTACCGACAGATCGAGTCATAAGAGAAGCGGCAGTAGGTAAAATTTAGCGATGGACTATTTTTGTTTCGTCAGTAAATTTAGTGATGGAATTACTAATGTCAGTGGCTAACTTTACTGACAGAACAATCTAATTCTGTTAGTACATTAAGCGATAGACATTAAAATTCCATCGAAAAAAGTTAGTGGCGATAGTTTGTCCGTCAGTAAATTACTGATAGGATTACAATGTTTGTCACTCAATTTACTAACAAAATTTTCATCGGTTTCTCTGTCGCTACAGTTACCTATGATAATTTCATCCACCATTTCTCATTTCCTTCCTGAGTTTCTTGTTGATAACGTTTTGATTTTTTCTACATTTAATTTCTCTAAACAATAAGTTGAATGATAATATAAAATAAAAATTATCTTAACTGATAGTAAAAAAATTATAATGTACAACAATAAGTCTTGAAAATAAATATAAATTAAGAATTCATATAAATTTACTTAAGAGTAGCAATTTATCTACATTCACTTATCCATTTAAGCCATGCAGTTGGTGAAGGCAGATGCTTTGATTGCTACGATGAGGTGCTATCCCTCTCCTTCAACTTATCCACCTTATTACGGAGATAGGCTATACAGTCCATCAGCCTCTCTACTATGCTCTCAAGCTGAACGACTCTCTAATCATTGGATACAGACCGCCTACTAGATGCGGCTATACTGGATATGGAAGATTACGAATAACATATGTTTGCAAATGAAACTAAGCCAAATATCTTTCCGCGACGGTCCCTACCGCTCACTGTATTAAGATATGTTTAACTATCATCAACAGATTCAGAGTGTTGAGATTATTGTTGAATGCTTTCTTGTATTTGGTCCTATCATTATAATTGTTTATGTTAATAAATGATAATTTTTAAAAATTAATATTAAAGTATAAATTTTACATAAATTAAGTTCTCTGCATTGGGTGTTTACGAAGGTCATACCTTCATGTTTTTTAATGTGGGTGTACAAAAAGAGCTTGTGTAGTATAGGCTTCCTGCCTATAGACTTTTCCTGCATCATAATAAATTGTTATAAGTGAACTACAATCTACAAAAAATTCAGTAGAATTTTCTCTATTTTTATGATATTTACCCCCTGTTGAACAAAAACATTTACTTAGCAACACAACCATTAAAGACACCAGATGTTTATAACATTATGATTCTCTATAATACACATATAATTTCATTCTAAATTTCATACATCAAATTACATTGAAACCAAATTTAATACATCAAAGTACAAAAATCTAAAAATATAAGTGTAAAGTTTAGATACTTACAAGTTTCTCTGCAAGCTCCTGGTGGGTTATAGATCCTCCAGTATGTACAGGTAGACTCTCTCCATCTGGCCGTCCATGTCTGTTTGCAGAATTGCGCTTTAAAATAGACATTGCCTCAGGTGATGTCTAATATTGCTACGGCTAATGACTTCAAATTTTTTCAGAGATATAAGGAGGTTGTACACCATTCTTGTGTATGGAATGAAGTCTCTATAACGTGTATGAGCTTGCCTCTCTCATACATTATAAATTACATCATTAAAATTTGAATCCCAAAAAATTCTTTTTGAAAAATAAGAAAAACATACTATAAGTACTTATAAAATATAATATTTATCTAATTAATGTATAAAATTAGATCAAACAAAAAATTCAAAAGAATATTTTTTTGTACCTCAAACTTGTGATAATAAAAATCTTTGTCACCTAAGAGATATTATTCCATGTATAACCCTTAAGATCTATCTTCTTATTGAACTTGAATGAGATAATTATAGAGCATGTTCTAGACGGAACTAATCTAATATATAACCTATTTTAGATAATTTTCAAATTTTCTAACCTATAACTTCAGTATGAACCTATGGTGTTATTATGTATTACGAAAATTTTAAAGTTTCACTAACAAATTATTGGCAATTGTGATGTAAATTCTTCCATCAACTCCCTTAGCTCCATGCTGGAGGTCGCTTCCTTCATCTGTAACGTTTATTCCTGATATCTCTTTCAGTATAAGGGTGGTGGATGGTGTAGCAGGGCTGCTAGATGATGTAACAATAGGTATAGAAGGTGACTGTATAGGGATTGTAGGTCGGGAAGGTGATGCATCATTTGGATATGTAGTAGCTAGAGGTACAACACCTGAGTCTGTACCATCTGCAAAATGTGATGCTTCACCTGGATATTCATTGGCTTCTCCAAATCATGGTAACCTGAACTTTGACTCCATCATTTCTTGTTTTCTCTTTTGTTGCATATTTTTAACCTAAAATATGTATTTTATTGAATATTCGAGTAATAGAACAATATAAATTAAATATATAACAATATATTGTTGATGCAATATTATATTTATTCATATAATATTCAATTGCAAGCACAAATTAATTGCTATCATCACTTAATTGTAAATCAAAATCTTCATCATCTCCAATATCTAAAGAATTAGAATCAAACTCAGGCTCCTGTTAAAAACTCTTTTTCTCCTCATCCTCTCCAAATGAAAATTTAACATATTCATTATTTGGATCGTTCAAAGGTTCATTGTCTTCATATGTTATACATGCATTTATTTCATGAACATCTTCCTGAAATGCTTCACTTTCAATTATCTTATTTTCTCCTTTTCCATGTAATTCAAAAACACCTCTAAGTTTTACTTTGCAAATGGCCAACCAATCTGACTTATCTCGACGTAAGTTAGGAAAACAGAAATAATACACCTGGATCTCTTGTTGATTGATTTCAACTAGATTAAATCGGCTGTACACTTATGTTCTAACATTAGGAGTTGGATTAAACCAGTCGCACTTAAATATCACACTCTATTTTATTAGCAATGCAGAGTACTCAATTTCAAGTATGTCAATAATTTTACTATAGTAATCCATCAATTCTCTCAGTATACAAACCCCATTATTTACTGTTGCCATACTATGACCATGATATTCTGTATGAAATTTGTATCCATTAACAAAATACACCAGATACACCAAATACGATTTAACAGTTCATAAAGGTCCTTTCATATGATCACATATGAACTTGTTCTCTATTGGATTTTCTTAGGCATACAAAAAAATAAAATAAAATAGTATAATGTCATTTAAACACTTTGTTCCAATAATTCAACCATTTCACTTATTACAAATGAAAACTTATATATTTCTCGAACCATCGAGGAAAGTATCTTCTAACTTCTTTATTGATCTCATCCTGTGTTGTTTCGGGCATTAGCTCGGGTAACCAATCCTTTTATAATTTAAAAGCATTATTATGCATTTTAGTTGTGAATAACACTAACTTTAAAACGCAAATCAATTTCAAAATCAACTTAAACTTATTGTACAAAAGGTTGAACCTCCTGAAAATCTAAAAAAATGCAACCATGCGCAGCCTCTATTTCTTCTTTTATTAACATTCTTCTTATTGAGTGTCTATATATTCGTCCTAGATATGTGAAAATGGATAAGTTACCATTAACATCACTTGTTTCTCCCCCATCCTCATTACGAGGAATTTTTCTTTCTCTTATGTGCACATGCGGCGTAAAATAATGTGATCAAAATGTACTTGCTTCCTCCACTAAATAAGCATCACAAATCAAACCTTCAACTCTAGCCTTGTTTTTGACATTTTTCCTTAAGTGATGCAAATACCTACATTACAAATAGGGTTATTACAATTATGTAATTAAAACATGCTGTAAGTTTTATTTAAATATTAACTATAATTTTTTTCTCTCAAACAGATACATCCATCAATATTGAACTGGACCATTAAGTTTACCCTCGTGTGCTAAATGTACGAGAAGATGCTCCATACAGTCAAAAAAGCTTGGAGGGAAAATCCCTTCTAATTTGCACAAGATAGTTTGAATTTTCTTTCTAGTTTTTCCATTTCAACCAACTTTAATTCAGATGATGTTAAGCTCTTGAAAAACAAACTTAATTCTATTATAGCTGCCCAAACCTTTTTCGGTTGCAACTCCTAAAATACAATTAGAATTAGCCTTTGCATAAACACAGGACAATCATGACTTTTTATCCTAAATAATTTGTACTTCCTCATGTCCACACACCTTGCCAAGTTCGAAATATAACCATCGAGAAACTTCAGACTTTTCAACCAATCACATAATTTTTCCTTTTATTTTTTGGCTAAAGTGTAACATGCTTTTGGATATTTATCTAACTCATTCCTTCTACAAAAAAGTTTCAAACTAGCTCGTGATTTTACATTATCTTTTGTCTTCCCTTCAATGTTTATTATGATGTTGAACAAAATGTCAAAAATATTTTTTCAATATGTATCACATCTAGATTATGATGTATCAAATTAGTTTTCCAATATAGTAAATCCTAAAAGATACTTCGTTTTCTCCAACCAAAGTTTTTACTAATGCTTCTATTAACTTCTTCAGCTTTAAGTTCTGTAACTTTAAGTAACCCTAATTCATCAATCTTCTAAAATATCTCTTCACTAGCTTTGTGAGGGGGAGGAGGTGTATGAACTATTATATTCTTAATGAAATTTTGTTTACTGCATCTAAATAGATGATATGGAGGAAGAAATTTCTTGTGGTTGTCAAACTAAGATATTTTTGCCCTATTAGGAAGATAAAATGCATCAGAATCATTGTCACAGTAAGGACAACCCAATTTTCCTGCTGTGCTCCATCCAGACAACATAGCATACTCAGGGAAATCACTAATATTCCACATCAAAACTACTCTCAACAAAAAAATTGTTTAAGAGATATATCATATGTCTCCACACCAAATTCCCAAAGATGATGCAATTCAACTACCAATGGTTATAAGAATACATCAATTTTATGCTTTGGATTCATAAGCCCTGGCACAATCACCTTTAAGAACATATATGTCTCATTCATATAAATCCATGGAGGCAAATTATAAGGAGTAATGATGAATATTATTGATTGGATTAACCAAAAGGTTGGAATCCATCTATCGACAATCCCAAACTAACATTTTGACTTTTAGCTGTAAACTCAGAGTGGGTGTTATTGAAATATTTCCATGTAAGTGCATCCGATGGGTGGCTCATTATTCCATCTTCCTGTTCATGTTCATTATTCCATCTTATGTGAGAAGTAGTAACATTAAAGGCATATAGTCTTTGAAGTCTTTAGCCGGAAATAATACATCCGCTTCCAAGATACTAATTTCTGTTTCATATAATTTTTTCTATGTTTAAACCTAGATTGACCATAAAATTTACACTTTTGTAATTCCACATCATCTCCCCAAAACAACATACATCCGAAGTTACAATAATCAATTTTTTCAACTGGTAAACCAAGACCCCTAATAAGTTTCTTCATATTGTAGAAATTATCAACCATTGTATGATCAGGAGGCAATAATTCATTATACCAAGTAGGAATTTTATCCAAAATTTGATCAAAAATATGCCTTTCAAATTTTATGTTCAATATTTAAGCAATTGAAGACAACTGAGTCATGGTCTCACAATTTTGCCATAATTCTTTGTCAGTTGATTTTAGTACGTCAAAAAAATTTTTACATGTGGGTTTGGTTCTTCTTCAACATTTTCTATATTTGCCTGAAACGTATATCTGATTGCATCATAAACTATTTGGGTATAACCAATTCTTCCTTAGTGATTAGACGATCACCTTACAACTTTATAGAAGAAACCATTTAGGAAAGATAAGATTAAATATTGTCGGACAATTTATGTGAGTATCAGTTAAATAAAACAATTTGCCAACCAATATCCTATAAGAAGTGACATTAAAAAGTAAAAAAAAAGCACCAACATACTATTTTTATAATTTTATATTAAAATAAAAAGAGTGGAAATTGGTTTACAATAAATAAAATCAGTTTCCTTAAAAAGATCTATAGCACAATTTTTGCTTACATATATTAATTCCAACATTAAATTGGGCAATCACATTGAAGTTCAAGTCTTTATGTTTGAATTAATCACTTACAAGTTCATTTCCAAAGTTTTATTTTAAACAAGCACATTGGTACGTGAAGTAAATCACTTGTTATTATAGAAACCAAGTAATATGTAAGAACACATAAGAAGGGGGGTTGAATTGTGATAAATCATCTAAGATTGAAATCTTTAAAAAACTTTTTGATTTTCGAGAAAGATTCAGAAAATTTACAAAATAACGCACTTAATTCGTTTGAGTAATGCAATAGCGAAAATAGTATCTATTCTTCTCACAACATGAAATTAAAGAGATAAGGGTTAGAGAATATGACACCACGATTTATACTGGTTCACCCTTAACCTTAGGGTTACGTCCAGTCCTCAGAGTATATTTGAGAATTCACTATCTCTTCAGGCTGTAGCCTTCCCTTTCACTGAAAAGATTTTGAGTTTACTAAACTCACATTATAGGTTGACTTGATCTCGCTTCTTTCTTCTTTTCACTCAAGCTATTTTTTACAGTATCGTAAGTAAAGAATTTAGAGTTGAAGGTTTAGAGTTGTAAGGTTGTGTCTTGTGTGTATTGTATATGTTTGTTTATGACTATAAGTGATATTTATAGTCTAAATGGTCTTCTTAAAAATTGATTGTAGAATCTTGAGAGATCAGTTGTTAGTTGAGTCCTGTAACTAACTCCAACTAACTAACTAACTGACGTTGTAAATTGTTCTTCAATTATAACGTCTTGATTTTTTTTATATAATTCGTCTTATGTCTTTGCTTCGTCTGATGTCTTTACCTCATCTGATTACTTCGCTTCGTCTAATGACTTGAATATCATCTTGACTTGATGGTTTGTGCCTCTTACATTTATCTGCACACTTAACAAACTCATCAAAACAGTTCACACACTCTTCTACTTTTATTATTATTTGACTTTCATTAAAATCAATAGAAGGAGTGAAGTCTCCTTGACTTAACAATCTCCCCCTTTTTCATGATAACAAATAATCATAATATTAGAAGATAAACGAGATGATATTTAGACAAATAATTTTTAGACAAAATTTATTTATTTAGACGAATAATGCAAGATATACAATGTATAAAAAATGAGCAAAAATAAAATCTCCAAAATAAAATCTCCTCCTTTTCCTTTACTTTCTACTATTCTCCCCCTATTTGTTATTAATCAAAAAGAATCATTTTCGATGCTTCAATATCTCAGAGAACATATGTTTGATATCAATGCAGATCGTCTTGAGGTCTTCTTCTATAGTCACATGTGTAGAAATGCTGCTTCCTCATGAAGATCATCCACTGAGTCACTTAGTTCATCAACCTTAGTATCAATTTCTTGAATATATTTAGCTAAGGCTTTCTGTTCTTTCTTATGCTTTTGACTAGCCTCAGTCCTTGTGATGAAATTCTTTAAACACGCCGAATTATCGATAGAGTCTTGTAGTTTTTCACTTTGTGGATGAAGATAGTAAGAGACAGAGGGTTTTCTAATTGAATCATCTAATTCAATAATTTCAATGAAGGGTAATTGAAAAAATTTTGTTTGTGGGGGAATGTCAAGATCATCAGGATAAGGTAGTTTCAAAATGGGTTTTTCTAAAAAGTGTAGGATATCTTTGACAGAAGAAATGAAACCTATGCATTTAAAGTGAATAAGTAAATGCACAAAAGTTTCTAAATAGAAATTGATACCTTCAATTGTAATCTTTTTGTATCTTCCTTCCGATATTTTCCCAACTATCTTGAACCTTTCATCTATGGTTAATGTGCTAAAGTTACTTTCTGATGGTCTTGAAATGTGATGAGAAATATAGATGTCTACAGGTTGAGTTGTACTACATGCATCGTTTATATTCTTTATTGCCACTTGAATTTCTTCTTCCGTGAGATCCTCTTATTGCTTCTTAGGGAATTTCTTCTTCTTGCCTTTATTTTTGTTGTCTACCAGTGTTGGACATCTAGGTTGTACATCCAGTATAATCTTTATCATTGTTCTACTTGTCACTGGATAGATTGTGTAAGGATTTTTAGTCATCTTCAATAGATATGGTTCTGCCTTTTCATCTCGCAGAATACCATACAATCTTTTATCTTCAGGGTTAAGTAGATGTATCATCTGATCGTTTATAGTTACAGGTTCAACTTCACTTTCTTTTTAGGAGATTCTCTAATGATAATCGAACCTCTGTTTCGATCAGGTATTGATTCTTCTATAATCTTCATCTTCAAATCTTCTTTCTTTATTTGTTGAGGAAGGTTGTAGATTGGTTGCTGCTTTTCAACCTTTCTTTTCTAAATCATCTTTGTCTTCCTTTGTTCTTCTGCCAACTTGGAAGAGAGTTGTTGAGACTTCTTCTGCTCAAATACTAACTTCCTTTTTATATCTATCTCTCCAGACAGTTGTGCTGATTGATTCTGAGGGATAGAGACAATTGCTTTACCAGGTTGCTGTTGTTGTTCTGTTACACTTTTAGAAACTTGACCAAGAGTCAGAATTTTTTGCGTCTTCTGCAATCTTGGTGACCTTTTAGACATATCAGCTCTTTCTGATTGAAGTGTCTCAGCCTTTCTCTTTAAAGGCATTTTGTGAGCTGGTTGTTGAATCTTTACACTTTCCTTTCTTTCAGGAATCGTCTTAGTTTGAATTGACTTATAAGATGATTGTTCAACTTTTGTCAAATCAGTTGAGATTCTTTTGGTTGATTAAGGTTTTGCTTATATACTAGATGAAACATCTTCTTTTCTGCTTCTTCTGATTGAAAGCTCCCCCTTAGACTGAGCTTTCGATATGACATCTTTATTCGATTCAGCTTTAGTCTTAATCCCCATTCTGCAAATAGTAGAGGTCTTGATAACACTCTTGATATTCAGCTTTACTCTGTTTCCTCTATCAAGTAGGATTCTAGATTCTTTAAATAATCTCGTGAACATCATACCAAAAGGTAATGAACCACTCTTCAGATGATACTCCTCCTGAGTCCTCATCATGTAAGTCAGAATCAAGAATGGAAGATTAATAGGTTTATGTGTGAGTAGAAAAAATAGACATTGTTCATCACTCGTCGTCACAAAATCCTTCGATCCCATTCTTAGTAAAATACAGTGAATAAGAACTGAATGAAGAACCCTAGCCTTTAGAATTAGGTTTGAAGACTTCTTGACTCCTGGATAACTCGATCCATATAGTTGTCGATTGATGTTATCTTCATTTAAATGACTTTGAGTAATCCACTTTGTATTGTTGAACTACTTTGCTCCTTCATTTGGACATTTAGTAACCCTCACAACAGAATCTTGTGACACAATCACTGACAATCTGTCTACCACAAATACCAAGTGTTATCTACCACCTTTGTATTTTTTTCAAAACTTATATACTTCATTTCGATACACCAGTTCTCGTATATTGAAGAAAGTTTCCCATCCAGCTGCTTTAATCTCAGGTTCGATATCCATTTGATCTTCCTTGAGAGCAGTGAAATCAACAAGTCTCCAATAGGCAAGAGATTTCAACATTCTTATAATCTGCAATGTATGAACACTAAACACATAAATGTATTTCGCTTAAAGAAACGAGGTTAGTATATAGAAACAATTGAGAAAGATAAGAACAAAAAAAAATTGATGTAAAAAATAGAGGATTGAATCGCCTTTGTTGAGAGCACTTTTAAGCAAGTCAGTGAAGAAGAAAATTCTAGAATGTAGAGTGTTGAGATTTTGAGAGATATCTTTTTATAAACACTCCTACACAAAGTTGCCGTTAGTAGCGTCTGTGACTGATTCACAAATACTCATTAATTGATATTACCGAGAAAAAATTACCGTTACTATTCCTTACGACGTTTTTGCTTCAATGAAAAATTACCGTTACTATTCCTTATGACGTTTATGCTTTAATGCGACGTATCGTCTGGGTTATGGAGTTTCAGACGAATGATCATGTAACATAACCATGCTCAAACTTCGTCTTATCTCCTTGAATCTATCTTCACTTAAGGGTTTGGTGAAGATATCTGCCCATTGTTGATTCGTCCCAACAAATTGTAGATTGATAGTTCCTCTTTGTACATAGTCTCTTATAAAATGATGTCTAACTTCAATATGCTTTGCCCTTGAGTGTTGTATTAGATTCTTTGGGAGATTGATAGCACTTGTGTTGTCACAGAAGATTAGAATTTGATCTTTTTGGATAGAATAGTCTTCTAATTGATACTTTATCCATAATATTTGTGAGTAGCAGCTTGCAGCTGATATGTATTCAGCTTCTGCAGTAGATAGAGCAATTGAATTTTATCTCTTACTTGACCAAGAAAGTGACAACCTCCACTTGTACTCTTTCTATCAATCCTATCTCTAGCATAATCAGCATCACAGTAGCCAAATAACCTGAAATCTTTACCTTTCTCATACATTAAGTAAAGATCAGTAGAACCTGCTAAGTATCTCAATATTCTTTTAA
>JAOQML010100610.1:0-22910 GCA_027568935.1 Erythroxylum urbanii
CATGCATGATAGATAAGCTTCTGTCACCTCAACAAATTAAGTATAAGCAGTTTGATTCTTGTTGCACTTTCAGTCAAGGTTGGTATTGGAGGATTCAGCATGGGTGCTGCCACGGCTCTTCACTCGGCGACTTGTTTTGCTTTGGGATGATATCGGAATGGCAGCCCATATGTTGTCAACCTCAGGGCAGTTGTTGGTCTAAGGGGCTGGCTTCCTTGTTCAAGGTATGGCCTAAGATGATTTCCCAAGTAACTAATTTGATGATTCATTACCAAAAAAAAATTTTGATGATTTACTCTTGGGAATAAATTTCCCTTCAAATAGGTAAACTACATTTTCATCCACATGCCTTATGAGGGGTGTATCATGTATGTATCAAAACTCGTCAGATTTTTACAATCAAGTGGTTATTGTCCTGCAGGAGCCTAAAGAACAAAATAGAAGGATCTCATGAGGCTGTGAGGCGTGCTGCTTCCTTTCCTATTTTGCTTTGTCATGGAACTTGTATGTACCTCTTTTTTATCTCGTCTTTCAATTATCTCCTTATTTTATATTTTCAGACACAAAATATTATCGGTTGTGTCTGAATAATATTTTGCAAACTAGGCTTTTATTGAGGAAATTATTATATACGAAGAAGAGCGGATGAGATCCTTTGTGTTAGATCTTCTGTGTCACCCTCTTCAGTTGTGCAAGTTAAAACAAGAACGACAACGTATAAAAACATGAAAAATATATGTTCCCCTTTTTATTATAAGAGGTTAAAAAATAACTGATGATTTTATTAACCTAAAAATTTAGATAAAGACAAAAAACAACACAATCTTTTCCTGCGCTTCATGTACCAGGTTTGAAAAAGATAAGTTCGTAAGCAAAAACTGAAATTGGATATCATCTCTCTCTGTTGCTAGTTTGTCTTCATTTAAGTTCTGTCTTCTGCAATTAGCGTACCGTGTTGAGATCTTTTCTCTGAGTTTTCTCAACAAAGTTCATGATTTTTTATGTGTTGTGAACAATGGATGCTTCATCACCTGAAACCCCGTCATCTCCTATTCATGTAAGTTTTGTTTTATCGTAAAGACAACGTCTTTCTTGTTCTTTCTATGATTAGAACGTTTTATTTTGATGTTTGGGAGTCTTTAGGTTGTTGGTTGTGTTTCGCTACTGGGGAAAGTTGGTTTCTTTTTTCTGTTTAATCATGAAACTGAAGTATTGGTTGTGACTTTGCTAGAGAAGTTTTGCACTCGTGTTACTTGTGTATATAATTCAGAATGGGCAAGTCGTTTATCTTGTAGGAGTCACCTTTCTTCTTCTACCTTAAAAATTTGAGTCCCATAAGTTCAGCTGAGGCAGTGCGGTGTTTGCCCAGAGTTTCTCTAACAAACTTTCCAATCCCAATCCCTGTTTGGGGTGGATCTCATCCGCTCTTCTTCTTACATAATAATTTCATAGCTAGCCTCTGAATATCTATTTGGGGTGATCTGAAAATAGGGAGTGGGATTGAAAAGTTTGTTAGAGAAACTTTGGGCAAACACTGCACTGTCTTAGCTGAAGTTATAAGAGTTAGATTTTTAAGGTAGGAGAAGAAAGGTGACTCCTACAAGATAAATGACATGCCCTTGTTAATAGACATTTTGAGTGGCTGCTTAGAACTTAATTCATATTCATTTACATTCATTTTATGTTCATCTATAGCTGGTTTATCATGTTTTAGTATTATTCGAGGTTCGTTAACGTAAAATGCATAAATGAAACAAATAGACTCGAATTGCACTGTTTTTGAGTTTCTAGCAGATTTGACCTTTAGTCATTGTGGGATTTTTATCTTAAGATTGATTTATCCAAAAATTCTGAAATTTCATACTTAAATTCTTGACTCATTGACGAATTTTTTGGGACCAATTGTAGATTTTTCTGAGCTGGAATTTAGGAGAAATAAATTCCCGAAATTTGCGTTAGATTTTGGATCGCCAGAATGACCTTTCGACGATGTTTTGATCATAACTTTTGACTCAGATAGTGAAATCCCGTGATTCAAGTCTCATATTGAAGCTAACTCAAAGACAAAGATACTAATAAAATTTCAACTCCTAAATCATCACTATTTAGTTTTTATGCACTGTCAAATTTGACCTTGGAAAATCTATTCCGACTAGCCAAGGATCAACATCAGCTCCCACCTTTTAATTATTTCAGTCCATGTACAACTCATTCTCCACTACAAAATCAGCCTCCATTATAAGACAAATCAGCCTCCATTTTATTCATGCAAGCAGACTTCGTTGAAGCTTAAAAAAAAGAAAGCCTCCATTTTTCACTAAAAAGCATGCATCAGCCTCTAAATTCACGCCACCCTTCCACTCTTCACGCAAGACAGCTTACACACATCTAAAGACGTAGCCTTTATTGACCTAATATTCATCATTCACGCTACACTCTCTAAACAAGCAGCTAGTAGCATAGACATAAAATAAAGAAAATAGCTGGTGGGAGAGAACATTGAAGCTGGAGAGCGTGAAGAGGAGAGAGCAAAAATGCAAGCAGCTAGTGGCACTCCACCATCCAACGAAGAAGCTGGCGTGAAGGTTGCAACTGGTGGACATTAAATGAAGACAATAGCTGGTGGTATAGATTAAATACGTTAGCTGATGGAGACCAAAGAAGACATTGAAGCAGCTACGTTGAAACTTTCATTGGACACACAACGTTGAAGACAGCTGATGGTTAAAAAAACAGGATAAAACAAGTAGCATGGTGGATATGAAATGAAGCAACGACGTTGAAGAAAACTGAAACAACTAGTGGAAAGAAGAAAACTGAAGCAACACCAGCTGCTTACGTTTTTGCTCTCTCCTCTTCACGTTCTCTAGTTTCAACGTTCTCTCCCACCAGCTATTTTCTTTATTTTATGTCTATGCCACCAGCTGCTTGTTTAGAGAGTGTAGCGTGAATGATGGAGATTAGGTCAATAAAGGCTGCGTCTTTAGATGTGTGTAAGTTGTCTTGCGTGAAGAGTGGAAGGATGGCGTGAATTTGGAGGCTGATGCTTGTTTTTTAGTGAAAAATGGAGGCTTTCTTTTTTTTAAGCTTCAATGAAGGCTGCTTGCGTGAATAAAATGGAGGTTGATTTGTCTTGTAATGGAAGCTGATTTTGTAGTAGGGAATGAGTTGTACATAGGCTGAAATAATTAAAAGGTGGGGGCTGATGTTGATCCTTGGCTGGTCGGAATAGATTTTTCAAGGTCAAATTCGACAGTATATAAAAATTAAATGGTGATGATTTAGGAGCTGAATTTTTATCAGTATCTTCGTCTTTGAGTTATCTTCAATATGAGATTTGAATAACAGGATTTCGCCAATTAAGTCAAAATTTATGATCAAAACATAGTCGAAAGGTCATTCTGATAATCCAAAATCTGACGCAAATTTCGGGAATTTATTTCTCCTAAATTTCAGCTCAGAAAAATCTGCAATTGGTCCCAAAAAATCCGTCAATGAGTCAAGAATTTAAGTATGAAATTTCAGAATTTTTGGATAAACCAATCTTGAGATAAAAATCATACAACGACTAAAGGTCAAAGTTGCCAGAAACCCAAAAACAGTGCAATTCGAGTCTATTTGTTTCATTTATGCATTTTACGTCAACGAACCTCGAATAATACTAAAACATGATAAACCAGCTATAGATGAACATAAAATGAGCATAAATGACTCTGAATTAAGTCCTAAAGAGCCACTCAAAATGTCCATTAATAGCAAATAGAAGAAGAATGATGATGAAAAGAAAAAGAATAAAGCTAAAGGTAAAAAATGCTATTATTATGATAAAAAAGGACACTTTGTCAGGGATTGCAGAAGGACAAAAAGGCACATAAAGGAGATGTAGGGAATGTTGAGAAACTAAAGGAGTCTAGTGGAGATGAGATACTTGCTATGACAGTTGAAATAGATGAGTTGTCAGTAGAATGGATTCTGGACTTAGGCTACACAATGCATGTAACTCCCCACAGAGACTAGTTCTCTTCTTTTGAGAACTTGTCAACCAAGGTAAGAATGGCAGACTCAAGGAAGCAGGATATCCAAGGCACTGGCAATGTTTCCATCAAGATGCATGATGGAAAGAGGAGAACATTGAGCAATGTAAGGTATGTCCTTGGTGTTATACTATGTTGTAGAAACGACAGAGATCAACCTAACAACAAAGGCAAAGGAGCTCAATTCAACTATTCTGTGGCATTCAAGAAGTGGATATGCAGGAAATAAAAGCGTTAAACACCTAAAGCATGCTGCCAAATACAAGTGTAAAGAAGATTGAGTTCTGTGAGAGATGGATTCTAGCTAAACATCATAGAACCCCTTTCCCAAGGATTGCAAAAAGAGCCACTAGAAGTGTGGAATATGCTCACAGTGACTTATGGGGGCCAGCTTAGACTCAAACTATAGGAGGTAAGATGTATTTCATGTCTCTTATTGATGTCAGGTCACAGAAATGTTGGGTTTATCTTTTGAAGACGAAGGATGAAGCACTAGAGGCATTTGTAAAGTGGCATACCTTGATGGAGAACCAATAGGAAAGAAGTTGAAGTGCCTAAGAACAGACAATGGGTTGGAATTTTGCAACAAGGAGTTTGATGACTACGATGAAAGGAAGGGAATTCAAAGGCGCAAAGCTATCAAGCCAATACCTCAACAGAATAGGGTAGCAAAAAGACTCCTACTTGAGAAGACCAGATGTACACTACTGTCCTCAGGTCTATCTTAAACACTATGGGGAGAGGCCATCAAAATTGCAGCCTATTTGATAAATAGACTACCAACATCTGCAAATGAGGATAAAAATCCTGAAGAGGTATGGAATGGTTCTAAACCACTTTGACTCACTTAAAACCTTTTGGATACAACGTTTATGTTCACCAAATAGAAGGGAAGCTTGAACCAAGAGTTGTCAAAGGGGTATTTCTAGGATACCCTGAAGGAACTAAAGGGTGCAAAGTACTAATACTGCAATCAGAAGACTACAAGACTCAAATAAGCAGAGATGTAGTGTTTAGGGAAATTGAATTTCCACTACTAAAGTAGAAGAATAGAGGAATGAATGTTCTGGAAGAAGTCTTACAGCAGCTGGGATCAAACAATAATCTAATCCCTTTCTATGTCCCACCCTCCACATATGAAAGAAATGAAACAGAAGCAATTGCTAAACAGACAACTCCAACAGGAGAAGAAACAATGGACACAGATCCTAACTCTTAGGAGGGAACTGAACAAGAAGAGGAAGCAACAGAAGCTCAATAAACTCAGTTGTAGGACTACCAACTTGTCATAGACAAAGAACCAAGACAGAGGATACCAAATAGAAGTTATATTGAAATTGGCCTAATAGAATATGCTTGTTTGGTCGCAGAACTTGTTGAGACAGGAGCTCCACAAACATATGAGGAAGCCATGAGTAGGACTAATGTAAAACAGTGGAAAGAAGTTTGCCTAAGTGAATCCAATTCTCTAATGAAGAATGAGACTTAGAAGCTAGTTCCTAAGCCACCAAATGCAAAGCTGATGGAATGCAAATGGATATTCAAGCTGAAGGATGGAATAGCAGGAGCTGATCCAAAGATCTATAAGGCCAGATTAGTGGCAAAAGGCTTCAAGCAAAGAGAGGGAGTGGAATACAAGGAAATCTTCTCTCCAGTGGTTAAGTTCAAACTAGTAAGGATTATTATAACTCTAGCTACTTTGAATGACTGGGAGATACATTAGATGAATGTAAAGACATCACTCCTATATGGAAAACTAAAAGAAACCATCTATATGAAGTAACCTACTGGTTTCATAGATAAGAAGAACCCCAATCACGTCTGCTTACTAGAAAGATCCCTATATGGCCTAAAGCAAGCTCCTAGGAAATGGAACAAAAAGTTCCATAAGGTTGTGACAGAAATGAAATTCAAGAGAAGTGCTTATGACTACTGCCTATACTATAAGGATTTAGAGAAGGAGGAAGTAGTTTATATGCTAGTTTGTGTAGATGAACTAGTTATCACAGGAAAACTAGTACAAAGGATCCAGGAAGTGAAGAATGCTCTAAGACAAAACTTTGGCATAAAAGATCTGTGGAAGGCTCAGAAGCTGCTAGGATTGTAGATTATAAGGAATGAAGCAGAAGGGAAGCTATGGTTGACATAATGGGACTACATTAAGAAGGCCCTATTTAAGTTCAATATGGAAGATGTTAAACCTAGTTCTGCTCCCATTGCCACACACTTGCAGCTAACAGTGGCTAAGAGTCCAACAACATAAGCAGAACATAAACATATGCTGAAATATCCTTATAATGTAGATATAGGATGTATTATGTATATAATGATATGTACCAGACCTGACTTAGCCTATGCAATCAGCCTACTTAGCATATTCATGGCTAATCCAGGTCTTAAACATTAGCAGGGTTTTAAAATTGTAAACATTGGTAGGGTTTTAAAATTGTTCCCAAATACTTAAAGGGAAATTTAAATCATGGGTTACATTTTTCTAAGTCTAATTTACAATTGATTACACATAAAAACTTATATGGCTATGTAGATACAGATTATACAGCAGATAAAGACACTCGTAAATCACTATAGCATATTATTTCACACTTTCAGGCAATATAATAAGCTGGAAGTACAACAACAATCAGTGGTGTCTCTATCTACAACAGAAGTAGAATATTACGCTATCACAGAAGGCCTAAAGGAGCTAATATAGTTAAAAGGGCTACCATCAGAGATCAAAGTTCAAATCAAAGAAAACTTAATCTACACTAATAGTCAAATCGCACTGTACTTGAGCAAGGATTCGGTTCTACATGAGCATTCGAAGCACATAGATGTCAGACTCCAATGGTGAGGTTATCCTGAAGAAAATCCAGGGAGATAGAAATCTGACAGATTTTGGGAAAAAATAGTTTATGTTAAGAAGTTCATTCTTTGTAGAGATTCTCTATAGATAAATGAAGCCCCTTGAAGACTACAAAGACTTACCCTTTCAATCTCACAACTTTAATGAAAGCTAGGGTTCGGGTTCGGGTTCAGAAACGCCTACAATTAATGAGCTACGTTAAAATTCATGGAGAAGGAGGGAATAATTGTGAAGGAAATCACATATTCTTTATAAACCCGCAACGAAACTCATGAATCTAAGAACAAGATTTGGGGATGTTTTTGGACAGAAGTGAACGTGTGTGAGAAGAACAGAAGAATCTGGAGAATTCGAAGAAGGAAGAGAAGAAAATATATTCTGACTAAGGATTAAAATGCAAAGTAGAAGCAATAATGCTGAGTTTTAATCAAGCAAGTGGATGGCACATGTAATATTCACGTGAGAGACACAGAAGGCAGATTCACTCTTCAGCAATCTATAAATTCATACAATCAGTCTAATACACACACACAATCAATGTATACACACATACACTCATTTGAATCAAGAGAGAAAAAACTGAGAGAGTGCTAAAGTACTTATCTAAAGAGTACTAGGGAGTTTGTGAGGGAACTCTTGCAGGTGTTTGTGAAACACCTAATCTCTTGTAATCTTTCTCTTCTTGAAAGTAGTAAAACCATAAGAGTGAGATTGATCCTTGGATTTAGATAGCATTAAGCTATTGAACCAAGTAAAAACTTTGTGTCTTCTTTACTTTTCTGCCACTCTTCATTTCTGCAAAACAAACTCAAACAAAGAGCATCATTAGTCTTTGTCAAAAGACAACAGAAACATACATAAGAACTTAACAAATATAATGGTTCAATGAAAATTAAGTGGTTGTGTAGAATACGTTGTATGTCTAAGAATTTGGTTCCTTTAACTTTTCTATGTTAGTTTAATAAGGATAGAGGCTCCTT
This sequence comes from Erythroxylum urbanii, assembly GCA_027568935.1. Lineage (NCBI taxonomy): Eukaryota > Viridiplantae > Streptophyta > Magnoliopsida > Malpighiales > Erythroxylaceae > Erythroxylum > Erythroxylum urbanii. The sequence continues at coordinate 7,881 of JAOQML010100610.1, forward strand.
CACTATTTCGATACTCTAATTTCTCAGCTCTTCAAAGTTAAATATTATCCTAATTTAGGTTTAACGTCAGTCAGCTTGGACAATAATAAGTATTATTTGAAAGAGTATTTTAACTTTGGTTCCTATTTTGTGGTAAGAGTGTGGATGAAAATGGGAGATGGTACTTATATTTGACTTTGGAATGATTGTTGGTTAATGGATGATTAATATTTCAAATTTTTTTTACCTATAATTTTGAATTTTGAAGACTTAAAGGTCAAATATTTGATGATTTTCATGGTACGATTTAGGAAGTGAAACTATTTTTTTTTACAGAGATTGGCTAATATTTATTATATTCCTTTAAGTAAAAATGGAACAAAATGTACAATATTAAATTTAGTTGGTTGTGGTATGATGATCAATAATGAGAACTCGAGGCTAAATGGGAATTGCTCGTATCTTTGGAAATTGAATATCCCTCTTAAAATTAAACACTTCATATGAAGGTTGTTTCCTGATTACTTGCCTATACGATTAGCTTTAGTGAAGTACGGGCTGTAGATGGACTCTTAATGTGTTTGTTACCGTGGAGAAACTGAATACATTAAGCACTTCTTTTTTGGATGTGGGTGTTGAAAAGGTGAGTCAAATGCAAGCTTTACATTGGATCTTTAAAAACTTGGTTTGATTCAGCATTGATGTTTTGTTTATTATCTTTGGCTTCTCAAGACTTGATAGTTGTTTATTCAAAATCTTATGGGGTATTTGAAAATTTTAAAATAATTCTCTTTACAAATTGATGGAATCTCTGTTTAGTTCTTCACAAACCACGATTGTCAGTTTTTCAGTAATGAAATCTAGCTCGGACAGGCGAAAAATGTGGCTAGTCCAAGAAGTGATATTTTAAAATGCCTTATGGATGCTGCAACTTTTTAGGCTAAGTTTAGAATGTGTGTTGATGTTGTCATTAGGAATGACCAAGGCTAACTATTTTATTTTGTAATTACCGCAAAGGTTATTCCTTTCAACTTTAAAATTGTACAAGGAATAATTTGCTTATAATATAGGTATAACGAAAATTTGATAAACGATTTTCTCTTACATTCTTGTTGCTCCCACCTAAGTCAAATAGTTCTAAAGAGGTCCAATCGAGTTGCAACTATCATTGATTAGAAGCTAATTCATCATCTTCCAAATTGATCCCACTTGGATGAATACCATTTAATTTGTTTTGCCTTACAAGATTATTTTAGTTTGGTCTCTTATATAGAGATAAGTTTTGAGCTATCTTTTCTTTCTTTGAAAAATCATTCTCTAATAATGAGATATCTTGGGATACAAACTCAATTATTTGTTTATTACTTTGTTCACCTTTGAACATATACCCTTCTGACCGTTCAAAAATATCTTTTAAAGATACTCTTGTTCTCTTTGGAACCTAAATTCTGATACTTATAAGAGGGACTATGAATATAGGTAACAAACACATTCTCAAGAAATAAGTTATGGTTAATTAGGTCTCTTATCAATCCATATCTCATATGGTGTCTTAGGATATGATTTAATAGGCACTTTATCAAGTATACATGTGATCATCAATAATACTTTACTGTAATAAGTGATAGGAATTTTTTTTGATAAATCAGTAATATTATAAATCAAGAATTAAGGGTTTATGTACATGGCTAGAGATTGCTCAAAACTAGATCTCATACAAATACTAAGATTAAAACCAACTGACCTGTACAGATTTAATGTTACCTAAACTGAGTGCAAGTACAACAATGTATTATAAAAGAATTACCACTATACAAGACCACATATAATACTGCCCGATACTGTCGTCCCTCTGATTAGAAGATTGACTTACCTATTCCTATCATCACTGCGTTCTTGTAACATCTCATCATTCGGGATACTGATATGGCTTGCTTGAATCACTCCTTCACTAAAGCCAGCTTTTCCTTGAAGAGTACAGGACTTTTGCATAATGCAGAATGCACAACCTATTCTCTGAGACTTGTAACCAATCTGTCTTTACTCTAATCTTCGTAGCCTTAAAGCTTTTGAAAAACCTTCCCAGAACCATCAACATTACTCACACACCCATACATCCAAAATAGAACCTAACTGATAGGAAAAATTTCCTATTCCAATAAGGAGAGTGCTATTTCTCATCTTTGTACCACCATCTTGTTAGTGGATTCATATGGTAGTCATCATTGATTCTCAACTAAAGTCCTATACTTTTTTAAAATAACAAAATATTTCAAATTTTTTGAGAAATTAAGTAAATATAATTATAGTTAGTATAATTAATAAATATGATGAAATAAGTACTTTTATGTCATGTTCTCATATTTGTTTAGCCATAAATATCTTAGTGAATAACTTTCAATAGCTTAGCAGCTCTTTATCCTATGCTTAATGGTTATCGTGCTATTTTGTTAGCTGGAAAATTTTCGTAAGTAGACTATTCTACTTTAGGTGTTTTAAACAAAGTATGCATGACCAATTGATTTATTCAATTTTATCAAATATAATCAAGTCTAGCTTACTACAAATTAATATAAATATTATAAGAACTAGATGATATTATTAAATGAAAAATAATTTTTTTTAATAAACAACATTTGATAGCATAAAACCATCCAACATAAAACCACTATAATTCTAAGAAAATTTTCCTTTGCACTACTATGGAAATTAATATTAAATCAAAGTTTAATTAAAATATGACATAACCAAGAATTTTTCTCTATAGGTGGTCCTTTTCCTTTCCCATTTTAGTCTCCCTTAGTTCTTCTTGAAATTCTAAGAATTATGGAAGATTATCTTTTCACTTTTTAATTAGACTCATCATAGTGCTTCCTCTTCTTATTTTTAACTCCTTATGAGCATAACTTAGTCATATATTGCTTACAAGCCTCAAGATGTCTATCAATAGGTACCTCATAACATCCCATATTATCTTGACATTTATATTATAGGTTGAGTGGATTTTCATATGCTCCTAACATGGAGGCAAGAATGTATAACAACCTACACTAGCTTAGTATAAGGTAAGATATGACTAACATCCATCAGTTCATTATGTTTGACAATTGCTTCACATGCCTTAACATTAAATTCTCTTATCTCATAGTCTTATTTATGATTTATGTATTTATTATAGTGTATGTATGTGTGTTTGTGTGTGTATGTGTGTAAAATATAATAGTAAGTCATCATAATATGGTCAATGGGATGTCACTATAACGTGTTACTATCGTAAACCATATGTCCTTGACATGTCATACCTCTTGGTCTTTAGCATAACATCATTATATATATTGTACAAGCCAAAGAGTTCTTCTTTTACATGAATTACATGCCTCACAGTTTCTCATAGTTTTTCTCTGTTAACTTATAGTTTCCTTCCTAAAGAATATCATGATTATATATAATGAGATGAGAACCTTTTGCTCTTCCAATACAAATTGGACTTTCATACTTCTAAATTTCTAAATTTTCTCTATTAAAGTTTTTACCTTTAGTGAATTCTAAAATAAAATATAAGTACAATATTCATTTTTCTCAAATACATATATCCATAACGACATATTTAATATGTGATTGTTACCAATTTTAGTAAATTTGGTGCAATGTTCTAAATAGAAAATTTAATTATTTTGTGATTATCTATGTAATCAAAAGGTCATTAAGCTTTTAATCATCATCCGTATAATAGTTTATCAATAATTAATCATTCTATTTAGGTTTATTTATTTACAAATATTTCAAGTATGATATGTATAGTACATATATATAAAACAATCAAAACTAAAAGAATAATGTATTTCAATAAGCACAAAGCAACTTCTTCCTTTGTTGCAACGGAAGAAAGAAAGTTAACGCAGATGAAAGTATTATACGACCTTTAGGCATTATACGACATTTAATTATGTTGTAATTATCTATGTAATCAAAAGGTCACTAAGCTTTCAATCATCATCCATATAATAGTTGATCAATAATTAATCATTTTATTTAGGTTTAATTATTTACGAATATCTCAAGTATGATATGTATAGTACAAACATATAAAACAATCAAAACTGAAAGAATAACGCATTTCAATAAGCACAAGGCAACTTCTTTCTTCGTTGCAAGGGAGGAAAGAAAGTTAATGCACATGAAGGAATTATATGACCTCCAGGCATTATACGACATTTAATTATTTTACGATTATCTGTGTAATCAAAAGGTCACTAAGCTTTCAATCATCATCCATATAATAGTTGATCAACAATTAATCATTTTATTTAGGTTTATTTATTTATGAATATCTCAAGTATGATATGTATAGTATATATATATATTAAACAATCAAAATTGATAGAATAATGCCTTTCCATAAGCACAAGGCAACTTCTTCCTTCGTTGTAAAGGAAGAAAGAAAGTTAATGCACGTGAAGGTATTATACGACCGCTAGGCATTATATGACATTTAATTATTTTGTGATTATCCATGTAATCAAAAGGTCACTAAGCTTCAATCATCATCCATATAATAGTTGATCAATAATTAATCATTTTATTTAGGTTTATTTATTTACGAATATCTCAAGTATGATATGTATAGTACATACATATAAAACAACCAAAACTAAAAGAATAATGCATTTCAATAAGCACAGGGCAACTTCTTCCTTTGTTGTAAGGGAAGAAAGAAAGTTAATATATATGAAGGTATTATAGGACCTCTAGGCATTATACAACATTTAATTATTTTGCAATTATCTATGTAATCAAAAGGTCACTAAGCTTTCAATCATCATCCATATAATAGTTGATCAACAATTAATCATTCTATTTAGGTTTATTTATTTATGAATATCTCAAATATGATATGTATAGTACATACATATAAAACTATCAAAACTAATAGAATAATTCCTTTCAATAAGCACAAGGCAACTTCTTCCTTCGTTGCAAGGGAAGAAAGAAAGTTAACGCACATGAAGGTATTATAGGACCTCTAGGCATTATAAGACATTTAATTATTTTATGATTATCTATGTAATCAAAAGGTCGCTAAGCTTTCAATCATCATCTTTATAATAGTTGATCAACAATTAATCATTCTATTTAAGTTTATTTATTTACAAATATCTCAAGTATGGTGTGTATAGTACATACATATAAAACAGTCAAAACTGAAAGAATAATGCATTTCAATAAGCAGAAGGTAACTTCTTCCTTCATTGCAGGGGAAGAAAGAAAATTAATGCACATAAAGGCACAAGTGGATCAATGTTATATAATGTCTGGAACAGACCTAAAGTTACATGCTATATTGGCAAATAACATAATACAAGGTCTGATCTTTGTTGGTTATCAAGGCTTCTCCACTACCATGCGTAAATATAAAGTGCTTTGCAAAATGATCATGCCCCAACATAGAGATTTGCTAATTAGAGTATATAATACTCCACCGAATCATATTCACACATATAGTTAGGTGGTACTTACCTTCTTAAAAGAGCATAGGAGAAGAGAAATGTCTGGAGGTCATCAAAGGACATTAGAGAGCTAATAACAAATAATAATTTCAATTACTAATCTAAAGAGCTAATTGAATTAATTCCCTGTATAGTTCCTCAAATTTCATATTGGTAAGACTCGTCAAATTATGGATGTGGTATTACAGGAGCATTAGAAAGTTTTTGATATTTTGAGAGAAGAAAAGTTAACGCACAGTAGCTCTTCCAATGATATTGATAATTCTTTTCCTAATGTTGAGGAGTCTATAGGTGAAGAAGATGAAGTGTGTGACCAAACACACATTCGTGGTGAACATATACAGTCTAATAATAATGAGCTATATGAACCACATTCAACCAATGTTGAAGATGGACTTATTGAGGACAATGAGCGAAGGGAACAATTAGATCCAATAACTGATAAAGCATAACTTCAAAGGTCGACAAGGGAGACAAGTCCTTCTAATAGACATATGAGTACATAATATCCATTGGTTACTATTGATGGGGAGCCTAAGAATGTGCAAAAATTTGCATCTTGTGATGACAAAGATCTTTGGCTTATAGTTATGAAGGAAGTGATGAACTCTTTAAAAAAGAATGATGCATATGAGCCTGTGAAGCTTCCAAAAGGCAAAGGGACACTGAAAAAGAAGCGAGTATTCATGATGAAGAAAGATGGTGATAAGTTGGTGAAGCACAAGGCAAGGCTAGTGGTGAAAGAGTTCAGTCAACAGAAAGGTATAGATTTTGATGAAATCTTCTCACTAGTGGTTAATATGACTTAAATTTAAACAATTTTGGGTTTAATTGCCTGTTTAGATCTTGAACTTGAATAAGTGGATGTTAAAATAGCCTTCTTGCATAGATACTTAGAAATGTAGATATACATAAAGTAGCTAGAAGGTTTTAATGCTAAAGGCAAGAAGAATCTAGTTTGCAAGTTGAAGAAAAGTTTATATAAGTTGAAAGAAGCTCGAAGGCAGTGGTATCATAAGTTCAACTCTTTTATAATAGATTATGGTTATAAACGAACTTATGCCAATACATGTGTATTTCAAGAAGTTAACAAGTTAGAACTTCATCGTTCTTCTTCTATATGTTGATGATATGATGATTGTGGGTTAAGGTGTTGGTAGAATCTAAAAGTTGAAAGTGGATTTGTCTAAATCTTTTGATATGAAAGATTTGGGACTTAAAAATAAAATTTAAGCATGGAAATCATCCAAAACAGGAAGAGTATGAAATTGTGGTTGTCACATGAAAGATATATTGAACGGGTGCTAGAAAGGTTTAATATGAAGCAAGCCAAACTAGTTAGCAAGCCGCTAGCACCTCATTTCAAGCTGAGCAAGCATGCATATCTCTTAATAGAAAAGGAGAAATATGACATATCTTCTGTTTCATACTCATCTACAGTAGGATCGTTGATGTATGCTATAATATGTACAAGGCTAGATATTGCACAGACTGTTAGGTTAGTAACTAGATTCTTGTCTAAGCCAAGAAAAGTTCATTAGGCAACAATGAAATAGATTTTGAGATATTTAAGAGGTACTTCAAAATGGAGTTTGTGTTTTAGTGATTAGGAGTCAATTCTAGAAAGTTATACGAATGCAGATATGGCTAGAGATTTTGATGGAAGAAAATATACTTCAGGTTTTCTGTTCAAGTTTACAGGGGGAGTCATTTTATGGCAATGAAAGTTACAAAATTGTGTAGCTTTATCTACAATTGAAGCAAAGTATGTAGCAGTAATGGAAGCCAGTAAGGAGATGTTTTAGTTGAAAATATTCCTTCAAGAGTTGGATGTGAACTAAAAGACTGTGTGATGTTTTGTGATAGTCGAATTGCTATTGATTTGAGCAAAAATATTATATATCATTCCCAAACAAAGCATATAGATGTCAAATATCATTGGTTGAGATCTGTGACTGATAAGCAACAATTGATGTTGATATGTTGACTAAAGCGGTTTCCACAAGTAAGCATGAGCTTTGTAGTAAGCTTATCGAGAAGCCCCTTCAGTAGTTGTTGAAGCACAAAATGTCTTCTCCATAATTAGGCTAGAGGGGGAGATTGTTGAGTGTCCTATTTTGAGACTTCTGATGATTATAGACGCCTTTATGGTTTATGAGAATGACGAATAAGTAAAGGCAAAATAGATAAAGCCATTATAGGGAGATATTGTTGAGTGTTTGTCCCTATTTTGAGACTTCCAATGATTGTAGATGCCTTTATGGTTTATGAGAATGACGACCAAGTGAAGACAAATTAGATAAAGCCATTATAAGGAGATATACGCTCATGTAGGGTGCTGCACACTCATATCCTTAACTTATATGACTGTGTAGATCAAAAGTGTAAGTCTCTAGAGCCATGTGAAGGAACGTGTGAAGAGTGAAGACATACACAATCTTGTACAGGCCCATGTGGATGACATAGAGGGCCATGTGTGACAACCGTGTAACTCTCTATAGCCATGTAAGTCCACAACTCAAGTGACACTGGAAGATACACGGTTACTTACACAGTTGTGCATGTTGCAAAAAACCTAATTCAGCATATAAAAGAGGAGAAGAATTATATTTGTTTCTAATTCTCATCTTTTTTGGTTAATTTTGGGATTGAGTTGTGAGTCTGTTGATTTGCATATCAACTTTGATTTCAATCTTGAATTTTTGTAAGACAACTTGTTGTTATAGGGCGATAGATCAAATTTTGTAAATCCTTATTTGTGGTTAGTGGATTTGCTTGTTGGTTTAGCCCGTGATTTTTTCCTTTATTCTGGAGGGTTTTTCATATAAATCTTTATGTTTGTTTCTTTATTAAGTTGTTATATTCTCACTCATATTATCTAATTAAACTTGATTAGAATGTTTTGTTGCTGTGGTTAAATTGATCCATAAAAAAAACTGTGCTTTGGTTGTATTCTTCTCTTATCTCCTAACAAATATAACATTTTCAAAATATCTTGAGTAATCACCAATGAGTTTTTAGGAAGTAAGATAGCTTGAAAATCAATTCATAAATACCATTTCATTAGTAGCATCAAATTGATGTTTTTGTTGGATGGTTTCGTAAAGGAGATGTGTAGATAATACATAAATTATTTTTCATCACTTTTATTACTATTTAATTATTTAACTGAATTAAAAAATTGTTAATATTATTATTCTACTATATTTTATGTGTCTATTGACATGAAATAAAGGTTAATTATATAGCACTTTATGCTAATAATATTGATAATAGAGTAAACGAAGAGTAATGTTTGTAATAAAATAAAATTTTGTCTATTTAATTAATATAATGTAATTTAGTCCTTAAAAATATTGTAAAAGTGACTAAAATTTTGAATTTAAGTTATAATTTATCTGAATTGATAGATTTAATAACAACTATTAATATTAGTAATTGCAAGACAATTAAACTATTCTTCAATTATATTATATTCAATTGAAAATTTAGTAAGTAGAAAACACATATTATTACGTAATTATAGAGTTAGTTATATTTTATTATATATTGGCAAATTTCCTTTATTACTGATCTTTTATTATATCTTAATTATAATTAATCTTAAAAATAGGAAGGTATTAAGTTTATTTATTGAGGTTTAAAAATTGTTTAGTATACATAAATTTAAGGATGTTTTGAAAAGATAAAATCATTTAAGTATAAATAATTATTCATATTGATTTGTAACTCTTAATTGATCATTTATGAAATGAACGATGGGTCTTAAAGAATTGATTTCAACTATAATAGTTTTAACTCATTTATAACATCAAATAACTTATGTGCAATTTTAGGAGCAAATTGAACTCCTCCACCCTCCATCCTCCACTCGAATACCATAACCCTAAAATTTCCTTCCAGTTTCTTCCTTGATGATCTACACTACAAACTCAACATACTAAGTTCGTTTTCAGCTTAAAATGAAGACTGATTTTCCACCACTTTTTGTCACCTTTAAAACAGCCGCTTCTCCAAATCCCCTTCCTATACCCCTCTCCCATCCCCAACTATCTACTGCCCATTCTACATCCCTATCCCTCTCTACAACTACCCCCTCCCCCTCTACCTTTGCATTTTCCTGCAAACTTTCTGTTCCTACCATTCGTGATACTGTTAGAGGACCTAGAAAGACATGGAAATAAGTTATGGAAGATACTTGATTCATCCTTGGTTTTCAGTCCACCAGTAGAGATAGATGGTAAGTTAATAGTGGCTCCTAGCCTAGACATTCTACAGGAAGGAGCTAGGAAATGGGAAGCTACTCCTGTTGGTTTCTTTATGGACAAAAGGCCAACTTTTCTAGTGAGACAAGCTTGGGCTTTGAGAAACTGGAAAGGGAGAGATCTAATGGAGGTAATGCTAACTGAGGAGGATAATTTAATATTTTCCTTCTCATCTAAATTGGAAGCTTAAAAGATAATTGAAGAAGGCCCTTGGCACATCTCTCAACTCCCTTTATTTCTTCAAATTTGGCAACCGGACATGGAATTAGAAAAAATCAAAATTAAGAACATTCCTCTTTGGGTGAATATTCACAATATTCCTTTAGAATATTAGACTACCAAGGGCTTAAGTATGCTAGCTAGTTACTTAGGGAAATTAATATGTATGGATGAAAACACTGCATTGAGGAAAAGGGTAGGATTTGCTCGTTTATGTTTGAGTATGGATATATCTAAAGAAATGAAAGGCAACATCCCTATCTTAAGGTTGGGAAATGATAAAGTTATGGTAACTTATCAATAGAAACTGTCTCTTAAAGCTCAAGGCGAAGAATGGAAACCTACAGGGAAAGTATTCACTAGAGGTGACTATTGGGAGCTGATGGGAATGGAAATGCATATTGTGGAAATTAGCAAAGAAAATGATGAGGCAGAACAAGTATCTAAAAATTATGTTCTAGCTCAGGTTATTAAAAATCCTCCTATAAATGGGGAGAGAGTTCATGAGGAGAATATACTAGATTCTGTCTAGTAGGAAGGAGTTCTTCAGAACCGATAAGGTGATTAAAATAAATCAATATTAACTAAGGGGGAATATTTTAGAAACTAGTGGAATTAATCCAAGTGGAGGAGCTCTAGATCTTATACAGAATGAACAAAGACTACAGAAGGCTGAGTCGTAGAATAGAGCTTCTCAAGAGAAGCAATTTGACCAAGTTACCTCTCGGAAAAGCAATAAGAGCAGTAGGAAAGGCTCCAAAGGGAAGAATAATCTCTTATGTCCCTTATAGTATGAAATGTCCGTGGAATAAATAACCCTTCCAAGCTTAACGCGATAAAGGATTTTGTTCTAAAGGAAAATCCTCTAGTTTTTTGTCTTTTAGAAACTAAAATTAGAGAATTTAATCTGAATAAACTATGTTGTTTGGGTAGCAAATGGCAATTTATTACAAACCACCAAAGTCATGCCTATGGAAGGATACTTATTGCTTATAATGGTGAACGTTTGGAGGTGAGAGCTCTGGAACACAGTCAACAATTTAATCACACTAAGCTCTATTTCAAAATGAAAAATTCTTGTGTTTTAGCTACATTTGTCTATGGTTTTAATACTGTGTTTCAAAGAACTGAACCCTGGAATTCACTACAAGGAATTAAGGCTTCGATTAATGCTACATGGTTAGTTAGTGGTGACTTTAACACCACTCTTTTTAGATTGGAAGCAAAAGGAAATTGCAACTTACTCAACTATTCTTCAGACATGTTCAACTGTATGTAGGAGGTGGAACTTACTGACTTAAAATTTGATGTCAAACAAACAAAGCTCTATTTGGCACATCAAAAAAAAGTTGGATAGGGTAATGGTTAATGTAAAATGGCTGAATACTTTCTCAGGAAGCTCAGCAAAATTTCTGGGACCCTGAAATTTCTGACCATACTCCTATGAAGATTGATAACTTGTTTACTTCTACCAGAATCCATCATCCTTTCAGGTTTAACAATTTTTTGGTAAATATAAATGGTTATCAAGAAGTAATAATGAAGGGTTTGGAGTGTGAGTTTTATGGGACTAAACAATACATTTGCCTCTAAAAGCTCAAGTCTATTAAAAAGGAATTGAAGACCTTTCACCTAATGAGAGGACATAATATCTCTAAGGAGATAGAAATAGCAGAGACAAACTTTCAGACATACAAAAAACATTAGCTGATAATCCTACAGATGGTACTCTAGCTACAGTTGAAAACGAAGCCCTTAAGAAATACTTGCAATTGGTGGATAATCGTTGTTCTTTATTGAAGTAGAGAGCTAGAGTTAATTGGATAAAGGATGAGTTAATTGGATAAAGGATGGGGACAGGTGCCCTAAATTCTTTTTTAACTTAGTACTAGCTCATAAAAATGTTAACAGAATCACTTCCATTAAAACTGAAGCTGATGAGGTTATGTTTGGACAAGATGGAATTGTAAAGGAAGCCATGGAATATTACAAAAACCTCCTAGGCTCAAAAGTTTCCCCAATAGGTTTTCAAACTGATCTTGGGCAGATTATTTCAATAAGAATCCCTGATCATGAGGCTTCTTAGTTAATTAGAAAAATTTCAGATTAGGAAATAAAGAGGGTTGTTTTCAATATGAATGGCTCTAAGGCTCTGGGACTAGATGGTTTGAATGGGGTCTTCTATAAAAAAACCTGGAGTAGTGTAAGGGGTCTATTTAAGGAGGATATGCATGAATTTTTCCTAAAAGGTGTATTGCTTAAAGAAATTAACGAGACATTCCTTTTTTTGGTCCCTTAAAACTCCAACTTGACCTCCCGGAGTGATTATAGACCTATTTCTTGTACAAATTCCCTCTATAAGATCATTGCCAAGATTTTGGCAAATAGATTGAAGGAGATTTTACAATTACTCATCAATGAGAATCAGGGAGTTTTTATGAGCAGCAGGGAAATTGGGGATAATATTCTACTAGTACAGGAGTTATTAAAATGATATAATCGCAAGAAAAGCCCTCAAAACTGCACTATCAAAGTGGACTTACAGAAAGCTTTTGATAATGTGAACTAGATTTTTCTGCTATGAACCATGGAGATCATGAACTTTCCCTTTAGAATCATAAGGTGGATTCAATAGTGCATTACTACTGCTTCTTACGGAATATTGATAAATGGGAGTCCCACGGAGATGGTTAAAGGCAAAAAAGGACTTAGGCAAGAGGATCCTCTATCCCCTTATCTATTCCTAATTTGCATGGAGGTCCTTACTCAAATGTTGAAGCATAACACTTTAAAGGACTCCATATTTAGATATCATGCTAAGTGTAAAAAAATTTCTCTAACAAGCTTATATTTTGCAAATGATGTTATTCTCTTAAGCAAGGCTAATGTTCATTCAGTATCTCTTTTGATGAATACAATCAATCTTTTCAAGGAGATGTAGGGTCTAAGTATCAATCTCCAAAAGAGTTATTTCATGCTCTCAGAAAATGCCTCTCACCTTTCTAATGCCCTGTCTCTAACTACGAGAATGGAAATCAAGGATCTCCTCTTCTTTATTTAGGAATTCCTATTTCATCCAGGAGGCTAAGGTTTTGTGAATGTATCCTATTAATTAAAAAAATCCAGAAAAGATTGGGGTCATGGACTAATACAGCCCTATCCTATGGAGGGAAACTTTAGCTTCTGAAGTCAGTTATTATGTCAATGCAAACTTACTGGTGTTCCTACCTATTTCTCTCCAAAGGGATTATTAAAACAATTGAAAAAATGACGAACCAGTTTCTATGGGGGGAAAGGAAATGGTGAGAAAGGAATATCAAAAGTTAGCTAGAAGACTATCTGTTAATTAAGAGAAGAAGGAGGATTAGGACTAGTTTTATCAGCAAGAAAAATAGTTTACTCATAACTAAGAGAATTTGGAGAATCCTAGGTAAAAAACAATCAATGTGGATCAAATGGATCCATATCTACATGTTAAAAGGTGAGAGTCTTTGGGCTCTAAACATCAAAGATAGCTACTCTTGGTTCTTTAACCAAATTCTAATAATGAGAGAAGATGTTCAGCAGTACATTACTTATCAAATAGGGACAGAAGAGAGAATTTCCTTATGGTATGACAATTGGACAGGGCAGAGAGCTTTAATTCAAAATCAGTTGGCTATAACTCTATTGGAGAGATTCCCTAAAAAAACAAAGCTTCATGAAATAGTTAGAAATGGAACTTGAATGTTAACATCAGATGAGATTAGATTCTTGTCTATTTAGAAATTTAGAAGCTTAGGAGAGAGTGATATTTATTTATAGAATGAGATTCCAATTTTAGAAATAACTATAAGGGAAGCTAAAAAGTTGAGGGATGGGACAATAAATAGAATAGGATGGTCTCCCCTAATTTGGAACAAGGTTCTTAGACCTAATGCTAGTTTTCTTCTCTGGTTAGCTATATTAGACAGACTCAGCACTTTGAATAGGCTAAAGTTCCTATCCTCCTCTAAGATATGTATCCTTTACAACCTAGAGGATGAAATTAGTGAACACCCCTTCTTTGAGTGTGCTTTCTCTAAAGAACTTTGGACTAAAATATCTAGATTATATGTCCCTGGGTTTAATTATTGCAGACTCTCTAACATCCTACTGCAGTTACCTCTTCTGCATATTTCTAATAATTATAGGAATATTATAATGGTCTCGGTGGCTACTTGTACTCAAGCATGAAGTAAATCACTTGTTATTATAGAAATCACGTAATATGTAAGAATACACAAGAAGGGAGGTTGAATTATGATAAATCGTCTAACATTGAAATCTTTAAAAACTTCTTGATTTTCTTGAAAGATTCAGATTTACAAAATAACACATTTAATTCGTTTGAGTAATGCAACAGCGGAAATAGTATCTATACTTCTATCAACATGAAATTAAAGAGATAAGGGTTAAAGAATATGACACTGTGATTTATACTGGTTCACCCTTAACCTTAGGGTTACATCAAGTGCTCAGAGTATATATGAGATTTCACTATCTCTTTCAACTTTTACAAGTATTACTTCACACTTTCAGAGCCTCATCAAGTCTCTTTCACAAAAGTATTCTTTATCTGCTATCTTAGCCTCTTCAGGCTTTAGCCTTCCCTTTCACTGAAAAGATTTTGAGTTTTCTAAACTCACGTTACAAGTCGACTTGATCTCTTTTCTTTCTTCTTTTCACTCAAGCTATTTTTTACAATATTGTAAGTAAAGAATTGAGAGTTGAAGGTTCAGATTTGTAAGGTTGTGTCTTGTGTATATTGTATATATTATTGTTTATGACTAAAAGTGATATTTATAGTCTAAATCTCCAACGGTCTTCTTGAAAACTGCTTGTAGAATCTTCAGAGATCAGTTGTTAGTTGGGTCATGTAACCAACTCTAACTAACTGACTGACAGACATTGTAAGTTGTTCTTTAATTATAACGTCTTGATTTGTTTTGTATAATTCGTCTTATGACTTCGCTTCGTCTGATGACTTTGCTTGAATATCATCTTAACTTGATGATTTGTGCCTCTTACATTTATCTGCA
>JAOQML010101002.1:0-22898 GCA_027568935.1 Erythroxylum urbanii
TTCTCTAGGGCTTGCTTTAATTCATATGGGCTTGGATATATAAGCTTGCTAGGCTTAATTAAGTGGAATAACTTGGGTCTGCTGCCTAATGCTAAATGATAAATATATGGCTGGCCCACAAAGCATTAACATTAAAATTGGACCACCAATTATATCAATTTTCGCGCATCACTTCCTAGGACAGATTCAACACAGTTTTCAGCCAAGAAGACTTTAGAATTTGAGAAAACTCAGAACACAAAGTTGTAGGTATTTGAATCTTCTTTCCAACCATATAAAGAACCCCAAAATCTGAGTTCTGAATGAAAAGATATGTCTGAATTACCAAACTGTTACTCCAATTTTCCATCTTTCTCTTTTTAAATCTTCTTTTCTTTAATTATTCTCAACTTTAACTCCAAATTGACTCAATCAAACCCCCATATTCTCTGATTAATTCTAGCACTTGAAAAGCACTAAGAACATAACAAATGTAATAATGTATGCGCTCCAAAATATAAATTAGAGGACTCTAATATACCAATTTCTTAGTACATCAATATGTGAGCGTTGGGGTCTTCATTTGCAAGTCCATAGAATTGGACATTTTGTTGAAGCATGTTTAGAAAGACTGGCTTAATTTTAAAGGAAATCGCTTGAATAGGCATTTTAGCCACTCCTTGATTCGCAGGAGTGAACCCTAGCCTCATAAAATCCATAAGGGTCCTTTGTTGTTTTCTGTTAGGGTTGACTTCTTGATCCATGTTTCTTTGGAATTCCTCAGCTATTCGTGCTTTCTCCATCTCTTCTTCTTCTTCTCGCTGAGCTTTCCTAAGGGTTCGTTTTAAACATGTTATGTCTAAATCTAAAGTCTCCACTATATGACTCGCCCCTTCGTAACTCTTGTGTTCATACAAAGGCACGATTCCTAAGTAAAACTAACGAAAAATGAAAACAAAGAAGAAAAAAGAAAAAGAAAACAAAATTAGCTATTCTAACGCCTTAAACTATAGAACTAAGTTGCCTTCCTCGGCAACGGCGCCAACAACTTGTTTGCTCAAGGTTACATACACTAAGTTTTACTATTTATAACCTTGGTAATTACCGCAATCGCACTGGTAGTTCGCGTAGTACCTAAAGTGTCAATCCCAAAAGGAAGTGAACTAGTCCTAAAATCTAATAGCAGCTAAGTTCGTAATACCTAATTAAACAACTAATGTAGAAATTAATATTAAGAAAGAATCAAATATGAGAAATTAAAGCACCAAAAGAATGAACAAAAAGTCAGCTCACACAAATAATCCGAAACTCAACTTAGAAGTGACCAATTGAGAGAAAGGGGGAATTAATTCGAAACTAATGAAAATCCAACTAATTATTTAATTTCTAACTTAAAGGGCTTAGACGGTTCTAAGGTGAATTACTCTCTCTCGAGTTATAATTCTTAACCCTAATTAATAATCCCCAATTCAAATTATGGAAATTGCGACCTTTCGATCTGCAATTGGTCCAAAACCTAAATTAGTTCTAAAGTTGTCTATTAACCTACCGAGAATTTATGCTCGACCTCTCGTTATATGACTCTACTGGTTTGATTCAACTCTCTACCTATCGAATTGCCTAACTCTCGTTAATCCAAATTGATGATTTTTATCGGCTCATCCTCTTAGTTTATTGCCAAGTTATGAAGAATCAAAATTGAATCACAATTACACCGAAATAAAACACAATCAAATAAGTTTTATTAATCTCAAGAACAAAAAAAACCCGAAGGTGAGTTTTGACAAAAGGTCAACACTCAACGACAATATTTCTAATCAATATCCAAATCTCATACATCAATTAAATCGAAATAAAAAATAGAAAATACTATCGGAATGGATCTCGGAGGTAGTAACTGTAGGAAGCCACCTATTCTGGGTAGTACGTTGCATCAAACGTATATCTGTGCCTCTCTTCTGTCATCTCCTTCCTCAATCGCTTGATCTCTCTATAGGTCTCCCTCAAACTTTTACATAATCTCCCTTTTAGCACAGCTCTCTCGGCTCTCTCCAATCTCTCAGTGGCTGCTAGGTATTGTTCCATTTATTCTAGCAGCCCTAGTTCAAACTCGGGGTTGAAACGATCCAAAAAATCACTCAAAAATTGAGTTTTTGTGTTAGCTCGATGCAGGACACGATTGTAGCTCTGAAGTGCACGATCGTAGCCTAGTTGTCGCTGGCTCTTCCTCTTCTGTCATGATCGTGGCTAATGTGAACGATTGTGGCTAATGTGAACGATTGTGGCCTATGTCTTTTAGCCCTAAACTCTTTAAATCTTTTAGTTCTTCCCAATTTACCTTGCAACACTAGCACACACATCAAGATACCTCAAAAATATACAAATTAAGCTCAAAGATTCAAACTAACCCGTAAAAACACTTAAGCACAAAACTAATCTAATTAAACCCTAAATGCATACTCAACACTCAATTTAACACAAAATGTATAACAAATTAAACCCTAAAACATCATACAAAACACTACCTTCAAAAAGGAAAGTGAAAAGGAAGTTGACAGTATTGCTGTAGTGCATAGGGATGAGAGTGTGAGTGAAGAGGAATTGTGTGAGAAGGGTGAGAGTGAGAAGCTAGAGAGAGAGATGCACCCGCACCGCCTTTCATTGTAAAGCCTCCCAGTTTAAAACTAAAACCTTTACCTTCTCACATGAGATACACATTTTTAGGAAAGGACCACACCTTACCCGTTATCATTTCCAACCAATTGAATGTTGAGCAAGAAGAGATAGTGGTAGAGACCATTAAGAAGAGGATGAGAGTGATGGGGTGGCAAATTTCTGATATTAGGGGATTAGCCCTAATGTGGTGATGCATAGGATTAACATTGAAGAAGGATGCAAAACAGTGAGGGAGAGGCAAAGAAGGTTAAATCCAAACATGCAAGAGGCTGTGATCAAGAAAGTGGTGAAGCTCTTAGATGCAGGTATTATATACCCAATTTCAAACAGTGAGTGGGTGAGTCCAGTGCAATGTGTGCCTAAGAAAGGAGGCATGATAGTGATGGAGAGTGAAAAAGGTGAACAAATTTCCACTAGGATCTTCACAGGTTGGAGAGTGTACATTGATTATAGGAAGCTTAATTTGGCCACTAAGAAAGACCATTTTTCATTACCTTTTGTGGAACAAATGATTGAGAGGGTGGATTGTAATAGCCAGTTTCCAAACCTACTGAGGGATTAAATTGTTAGATTACTAAATTACATTATATTAAAATGAATGTGGTGCATCTAAGATATGATTTTTATGATTTCATTCACATACACAATATAGGCATAAACATCAATTTTGGTTTAGAAAAATTACACTCAATTGACATGTTCCGAGGTAAAGTTTCTAAATAATTAAGACATGATTGTGCATTTCTAATGTCTTATATTTTGATTTACTAATTAAAATAATTGATGAATTAAAATGTACATTTAGACTAGGAAAAATTTCAAGTAGCAAGACAATTGACATGCAAAAATTTTAGATGACTAAGCCTATTAATTGAGTGACATATGGTAGTAGAATTAAATGACCAATGGCCTAGGACCTAAGTGACATTTAGCAGCTGAAAGAGAGGACATGCAACTGGCCTAGACATTTGACAAGTGTCCTCTCCACCCACACTATACAACCCACGCATGGTAGAATCTCTTCATTTGTTGTTTCTGTTGGAACTCTCTCCTTCTCCTCCCTCTCACTACTGAAATTTACTTCTCCTTCACATTTATGTGTTTTGCCTAAATTTTGTTTAATTTCCACACCAAAATCCATGCAAAAATCCTTCATAAAGATAGTTTTAGAAGTAAAACATTGTTGAATTTGTTGTCATCTTCTTGTCTTTGATAAAACCATCCTATGCCACCTTGTTCTTAACATGATCTTGTATGCATGTGAGATAAAGAAAACTTGATACATTGAGGTGGCATTTAAGCTAAACAAGTAAATGAAATATTGATCTTTGTGGCATATGATATGATGAGTGATTAGGGATGGATTGAATGTAGAGTTGATGTTAAAGTTGTATTAGAAAATGATGGATGAATTAGTTACTTTTCTGTTTTGTTTTTTGATGTGTGAAAATAGTAATTTATATGGATGATCTAATTTGGGATTTGAGTTATAATTGGTGATGAATTTAGGCTAGAGATAGGCATTAATGAAGTTTTTTCAAATATAGAAAAGTTTGGACTGCTTGTATGATGGTATAAAGTGAATGGTAATGAAACAAATGAGTAGATTTTTGTGAGATTAAAGAGAGAGGATGCACCCATAAATATGCCACGATTGTGATAGAAGCACCAACATTGGGCCACAATTGTGACATAAGCTTAAGCAATAGAGAGTAGGTAAATCGACCACGATCATACACTAAGGGCTATGATTGTTATAGCCACAGAGTCACTTTTAGATTTAAGTTTTCGAGGGACACTTTAGATATTTTAGACCCTGAAAAGACACCAGAGTTGCCTTAATTAGAAAAACTATAAAAGGATAATGATGGAACCCTAGAACGGAGTCTACATTTTGCCTACATTTGAAAACCCAAAAGAGAGAGAGAAAAGAAGAAGGGGAAGAAGAAGAGGGTTCCGACATTGAAGCTTCCTAGAATAGGTGATCTCCTAATGTCATTGCTCTCTTGAATCATCCAACCTAAGTTTAATTTCCTCCCCATTTACCTTTTTATTCATTTAATGTGTAAGATTGAGATGAGTTGCATGGATATAGATTTTGAGTTGTTCATGATGTTCTAACATTACCTTTGGGATTTTGCTTATCTTTAATGTTAATCTTCTTGATTTTTGTTTACTTGGGTTGGGTATTATGATTGATTATTGTATTTGCATATTTCGATAATAAACTGAGAGGTGAATCAGATAAAAATTATTAGATTGGATTAATGAGAGTTAGGAAATCTAATTAACCACTTAATCAATCTAGTCAGTAATGATAGGCTAGATAATATTAATGATAGGTAAAATCTCCTTTCTCATAACTTGATTAATTCTCTCTTCGAATTTCCACCATTGAATTATTTGATTGTTGCTAGTTTATTTGGATTTAGTTTACTTTTCTGTTTTTATTCAAATTTGAGTCTTAAATAAAGCATAACCTGAATTAAATGGTATTTAAGCACAATCTCTGTAAGACTATATCTGCCTTTTACTACAAGTAACGACCTATATACTTGTAATTTTTAGCATAAAACTGGTAATTGGGTTTGCAATAAACAAGTCCTAAGAAGATTATCGATTCCTAAAAAATATTCATGGTATTAGAGTCATTGTCGATTGAAGGTAGAGTTTAATCCCTTTTGTAGTAGGTTAATTCAGAAGAATAGTGTTCCAGCACACTATTTTTTTGACAAGTGTGAAAAGGTCACGATTCGTTCCTCTCCTTTTGACACAACCATCACTGGAGCATAACCCAAGGGAAGTTTAGCCAGCACCCAAGTTTTCAGCATCGTCTGATCTCGCTCATGAGCACATGCGTCGTCCTTCCATTTTGGCAACTCCTCTACTTGCTAGTGCGTGTAGTGTGTGTTGCCACTCTGGCCACCATCTATCTTTGTTTTTGGATAGATTTATTCTTCGGCCTTCTTTAATTCTAACTAGCTACAATCTGGTTGCTTCCTACATTATTAGGTTTTCAAAACTCTTATAAATAGGTTCTTCTATCATTTTGGAGTCGTATTTCTGTTGTTCCTTTCTTCAATTTTGTCGTGCCATTATGTCAAATACTAAGGAAGCTTCTAAGGAGGTAGAGAAATATTATCCTATTAATGACAATCCCTATTCTCTGATTAGTCTTATTAAACTAGATAGTAGTAGCACTTATTTAGCCTGTTCTAGATCATGTTTACTGTCTATCAAGGCTAGAAGATTACAGGGTTATATTGATGGGAATAGAAAACCACTACCTGTTATTAATCCTTCCTTTTGTTAATGAGACTGATAATTTATTTATTATGTCTTAGCTCCTTAATTACAAGCTTCCTAAGATCTCCTAACAGTATTTAATGCTTGACATTGTGAAGAAGATATGGAAAGCTGCAAAAACCACTTATTCCCTTATAGGAAATGATGCCTAGATTTTTGAACTCCAGAATAAAATTCATGACAAAGTAAGGTGACCCTACTGTTTCAAACTGGGTAGTTTATAGCATGAACTAGATTATTATCAAAATTTTCAAGCCAAGTGTGTTGATGATGCGGTATTGTTCTAAAACATGCATGAAAAGGAGTGAGTTTATGACTTTTTGGCTGGTGTGAATCCAAAATTTGATTAGTTGAGAGTTCAAGTTATTGACAGATCTCCTTTTCCCTCTCTTGAGAAGCAACATTCTTTAATCTAGCACAAAGAGACCAAAAGAAGTGTCATGCTTTATACTACACCAGTTGAGAAGTTGGGTTTAATATCCCACATTACTCATGAGCAACTGAAGGATGATACTTCTGATAAAGATCAATTGCACTATGATTACTATGGAAAGGCAATATATATAAAAGAGACTTGCTGGAAGTTACATGGGAGACCTACTAGGAGCCGAAGGGGAAAAACAATCTAATCCCATAATGGCTTAAGCAATTTATTAGAAACTGTAGAATCATCCAAAGAGTTTGCTTTAGTTGACAATCTCTCTTCTGATGAAATTTAGCATTTCAGGCATCTCTTGTCACAGCTCAACTATTCCTCAAGTGCTACCTCTAATTTTTTCAAGTTAGGTAACACTTTTAGTCAACTTGACTATTAGATTATTGATTCGAGTGTGAATAGACTTAAGACAGGCATTTCTAAGGCTTTCTTAACTACTCTCCTTGTCTAAAAAGAGATAGTGTCAGGGTGGCTGATAGGTTATTAACTCCTATTTTTGGGACATGTTCTATTTTTTTACTCCTAATATTAAGTTGTCATCTGTTCTTCATGTTCCTCAATTCTCTATCAATCTTTTATTTGTCAGTGTTATCACCAAGGCTCTAGACTATAAGGTTGAAATTTTCCTAATTATTGTATCTTTTAGGATCTTTAAATAAGAAAGAGGATTGTTAGTGGTAGAGAGCATGATGGTTTATAAATGATGGAAGATAGTCAAGGCTTGGCCTTTTTTGGGGGAATATTAGGACATTAACTAAGAAATAATATAGTGGCATAGGCAGTTAGGGCATCCATCATTTTTTGTTTTAGAAAAACTATATCTGAATTTATTTTCTAGAGCTAGTTTTGATTCTTTATCTTTTGATGCTTATAAGTATGCTAAGCATACTAAAAGCTCTTACCATTCAAGTGATAATAAAGCCATAGTTCCTTTTATGCTTATTAATTATGATGTTTGGGGGCCTACACAGACTGCTTCTTTTTCTGGAAATCGATGGTTTATTACTTTCATTGATTATTGCACTAGAATGACTTGGGTGTATTTGATTAAAGAAAAGGGTGATTTTTCTCATGCTTTCAATCTTTTCATAACAATTTTACACTCAGTTTGATGTTAAGATAAAGGTGTTGCGAATTGATAATAGAACAAAATACATGGATAGTACGTTTGGTATTTATTTGGAGTCTTGTGGGATTGTTCATCAAACTAGTTGTCCTTATACTAATAATCAAAATAGGGTATTTGAAAGGAAAAATAAACATTTGTTAGAAGTTGCTAGATCCCTTGTGTTTACGATGAATACTGGGAGGATGTTATACTAATGGCAGCCTATTTTATTAATCGAATGCCTCTCAAAACACTCCAATTTTAGGCTCCTTTAAAAGTCTTAACTAGGAAACATGACTATACTATCCATACTAGGAATGTTGGGAAATTAGACTCAGGGCCTTGAGATGTGTGTTCATTAGATATTCTCCAACCCAAAAAGGATATAAAAGTTATCACCCCCTATCTAGGAAGCTTTATGTTAATATGGATGTTACCTTTTAGGAGTCTGAACCTTACTTTGGCACTACACAACCACCTCTTTAGGGGGAGAGCAGTGAAGAAGAAGTGGTGCCTATGGTACTTCATGATCTTATTTAGAGCGAGAATGAGGAGACTGATCAATAGAGCCTTTACCTTGTCTCTTTCCTCTATGTCTATTCCATAGGATTGGAGGGAAGCTATCATAGATTCAAAATGGAAGGAAGCTATTGTAGAGGAAAGAAAGCTCTTGCTAAGAATGAAACCTAGGAACTAGTTACTTTTTCAGGCAAGAAGCTAGTTGTCTACAAGCGGGAGCTAGTTGCCTACAAGTGGGTGTTCACAATAAAACACAAAGTTGATGGCTCAATTGAAACTTTTAAAGCCAAATTAGTGGAAAAGGGATTCATTCAGACTTATGGAGTTGATTATCGAGAGACATTTGCACTTGTTGCCAAAATGAACAAAGTCAAAATCTTACTATCATGTGCGGCTAACTTGGATTGGGATTTGTAGCAATTTGATGTGAATAATGCATTCTTACATAGAGACCTGGAAGAAGAAATTTATATGGATATTCCTCTTGGTTTTGATAATGAGAGAAATAAAGGAAAGGTGTGGAGATTGAAGAAAGCCTTGTACGGGTTAAAATAATCTCCCAGAGTTTAGTTTGACAGATTTAGCAAAGTTATGATCTCTTTTGGGTATCAATAAAGCAATGCCGATGATACCCTCTTTATGAGACACTACAATGGTAAGATCAATCTTCTTATTATTTATGTTGATGATATAGTGATGATAGGAGATGATAAAGAAGAAATGGCTGGGTCAAAGAAGCTCTTGTTTCAAGAGTTTAAGATGAAGGATCTTGGAGAGTTACAATATTTCTTAGCAATTGAAGTTGCAAGATCAACAAAAGGAATCTTCATTTATCAAAGAAAATACATTTTGGATCTTTTGGATGAAATTGGTATATTAGGATATAAACCAGAAGAATCACCTATTGAAAGCAATCATAAGTTGCAAGTAGGAATTGAAGAATCAGTTGATAAAGGTAGATATCAAAGATTAGTTGGTAGGCTTATCTACCTTTCTCACACCAGACCAGATATTGCTTATATAGTTAGCTTAGTGAGTCAATTTATTTATGATCTTAGAGAATCTCATCACCAGGTTGTCTTTCGCATTTTGTGATATTTAAAGTCAGCCCTAGGAAAAGTTCTTCTTTTCTCAAAACATAGTCATCTTCGAAGTGAAGCCTTTATAGATGTAGATTGAACTGGATCTTTAGATGACAGAAGATCCACCTTTGATTATTACCCACTTGTAAGAGGTAACTTGGTCATTTGGAGAATTAAGTAATAGAGTGTGGTTACAAGATCAAGTGTAGAAGCAGAATACAGAGCTATGTCTCAAGATGCCTATGAACTTTTATGGCTGCAGAAGTTACCAGTAGAGTTGAAATGGACTGGAGTTGATAGGCTATCTTTGTATTGTGATAACAATGCTACAATCAATATTGCTCGTAAGCTTTTTCAACATGACCAAACGAAGCATATTGAAATTGATCGACATTTTATCAAAGAAAAGTTATCTTATGGTGTCTTGAGCTTATTCCATGTAAAGTCAAAAAAATAACTAGCTGATGTTTTCACAAAAGGTCTCAATAGTCGATCCTTTCATATAATTGTTTGCAAGTTTGACATGTATAATATTTTTGCACCAACTTGAGAGGGAGTGTTGGTTATTATATATAATTAGTAATTAAGGATAATATTGTATTTTTTCTATATTATGATAAGTTTATAGGTTATCTGTATATAACCCTTTGAAATCTTATGTTTAACATAATTGAGTGATAAGAAGATTATCGATTCCTCAAAAATCTTCAAATGGTGAACAACCTAATTCTATTGCTAAAAGGGGAAAACAGGTTAGATTGTGCTTGAAATGGGAGAACAACATATTTTTAAGACACATGGGACCTCAATTAATGCAAACAAAAGTAATTCATATGACCCAACTAATGACATATTAGATAGGATGGATGGTGAAGAGGTTACCAAAGAAGTTAAAAAGGTTTATTTATTGTGGTTTCGACTTAGAGTCTAAAATCAATGAGGGTGTGTAAGATTTCCTAACAAATAACATGATAAAATGTAGACATATTCATTATATGAAAATTTTGTGAGCTTTGGAACATGTATAAAAGTTCAGATGAAGAAGGGGGAATAAAACTTACATTTTTATAATTTAATGTGAATTATGATATGATGAGACCAATTGATAGTATGTTGTTTGATTCAGTGAAAGCATTTAGACAAGCTCTAACCAAATATATTGAGAAGTGTTGGATTATTTATATAGGAACAATGAGATATCTAAAGTAACTGTTGTTTAGAAAAAGAGTTGTGAGTGAAAAATACACGCTTCTCCAACATAATATGGTTCTACATTTCAAATCAAGATATATTAATTTATCCATATATGTAGTTGAGATTATCATAACAGAAAATGTAAAAGGTTTTGAATTGTAAAGCACTACCTCCCATATTTTAAAAACAACCAGACACAGGATATTAATGGCCATTCGATTTTACTTTTAAGAGACTTCAACATTTGGATTACATATAAAAAGGCATAACAAAAAATCTAGGTGTTTTAGAATGTAAAGCAATCTTGGGATCAATTAATTGTAGTACAAAATTATTGATAGTCGTAGGTTGCATCATGTTTTGTGGGTAGTTTAAAATGTGTTTAGTGTTTAAATTTAATCGATTAGTGCGTGTTTAGGTTAGAATTATGTTAGTTAGATATTTATGTCTTAAGTGCTTTATGGTTTAAGGTGTCGTGATGTGCTTGCTAGTGTTTCAGGGTAAATATAGAAGAATGGAGGAGATTTAGAGAAGACTCGAAGCTAAACCCTGGTACATAAATTTGATAGAAGGAGATGCAAGGAGCTATGATCGTGGCATGTTGGCTATGATCGTGATAGAAAGGGAAACAAGGTGCCACTATCCTGGCACTATAGGCCACGATCGTGGCCTGCACGACAGATAATGTACCACGACTTTTTGAACTTCATTTTTTGGGATATTTTAGACCTGTGGAGTAAGGGGAAAAGCCCTAGAATTTCCCTAATTAGAAAATGTTATAAGAAGGAAAAGAAAAGACAAAAAAAAAGAGCCTCCAATCTGTTATAGTAGTGCTTTAAAGGCAATCACCTTTAACACTTTTGTTCAAACGTTGATTTGATTAATAATGTGAAAGTCATTTTTCATTAATTTGATGTTCATTTATTTATGAATTGATATAGTTTTTAAATTGAATTAATTAAGTCCATGATACAAAATATAACATTAATGAAATCATAATGAGATCATGATAATGAAATTTCTATGTGCAACTATGTTAGTAACTAAATTATCCCTAGTCATAAGATTAATGAGACAGGACATTATTAATCCAGGTAGATTAACACATGTTATACTCCTTGATTTGATCAAGCAGTGGATCTCATAAACTGTAAGAATGAGATGTTTAGAGTTAACATGTGGATGCTTATTAAGAGTAGTAAGTAAATCAGATGACCGCTCTGAGATTATCATATAGATGATCTATCAAATGTCAGTGATTAATCTCATTATAGCAATGGTGCAAATATCCTTAGACTTAAGGTACTCAAGGATATCTTAGTTAATAATCATATGCTTTGACACCATTCCTTGTTACCTCAAGATGAGGTCGCTTATAGGGTGGTGACTGGGTACAACTATTGGTATTCGAAGGTAATTTAGTAGCCAATAAAGGATTCATCACTCCTAATAGAAGGAGATGATACCCACGACCTATTGTCGGGGTCATTACTCAGGAGTCTGTGGCCAGAGTAGTTATGTGTCATGAAGAGTCTCTTCAATGACATATAGATAATGAGATCACTAGGATAAGAACTAACATCACTTGGGCTGGATGTGACGTAGTTAGTCTAGTGGGAGTTGACACATAGCCCATATTTTGAATCAAGTGGGATATAGGATGGTGAAGGGACAAATTGAACTGTAATTGTCTATGGAAAGGTTCATAAGTCAGATAATTAACTATTAAAGAGTTTGTGTATTAATTCACTTACGTTTCAGTAAATTGGCATCATGAAATCCTTCATGATTTTCTTGGACTAAGAGTTAATTTAAGTTGCATGAAACCATTCATGATATGCTCAAATTAAAAGTTATTCAAGTGCCCAAAATAACCGAGAACCTAAAGATCACACGCATAAAGATCAAATGAAATACAAAATGTGTATGGCTGTCGGGTCACGATCATGACCCACTTTATGACAGGTGGTACATAAATGAGTTCTTCACTTGTGTACATACTGAAAATTAAGCTAAAACACACACAGGTAGAGGATTCAAGAAAGGAGGAGCATTTTGTAAGATACATATGCTATAATTTCATGTTCTTACATTCTACTTACATGCACATAGATTTTGGATTTTTTTGGGATATCGTGGTGTTGGAATTTTGATTCCAATGCTTCTGCTCTATAGCCATGGACGAGATAGATGGACCCATGTTTTAGGAAACACTCCAAGAGGAGAGAAGAAGAAGAGAGAGAAAGAGGAAGAGAGGAGAAAGAAGCGGGTCTTTGTAGCTGTTATTTTCTCGAGGCATCCCGATCCCCATTCCACGTGTGTTTCTTTCATCTTTGTTTTCATTTTCTTTAATGTTAAGATAAATACAAATATTTTTATGGATTTGGGTTTGATTAAGATTTTCTAACTTTCTTTAGGGATTTTACTTTGAATTAATGTTAATCTAGTTATTTTTATGATATTAGATTGGGTGTTGTGATTAATTGTTGTATGTTTATGCTTTAGTGACAAACTGAGAGGGTGAGTCTAATGCAAAATGATTAGGTCAGGTTAATAAGAGTTAAGCGACCTAATATACCACATAATCAATCTAGTCAGTTATTATATGGAGAGAGATCTCGTGTGAGACCCAGTTATTTATTAATGAACTTAAAAATTAATTAAGTTTAGGACTGTTGGTAATTAAGAGATTACCCATTTGGTACTTAAACCAATTAGGGATTATTAATTAGGGCACGTGATTATAACTCTAGAGAGAGTAATCCCCCCTTCGATAGTCTATAATTGACACCTCATTAACACATAAATGTTTAGGTTAGCATTAATGATCGTAAGATTCTCCTCTCTAATAATTTGGTAACTTTTTTTGGTTGATTTCCATTGTCACTTTTGTGTTGCTCGATTTCAATTTCTTTTTGTGTTAAACTTGTGAATTAATTTCTTGATAATCACTTTTACTATGCTATGCAATTTTATTTTCATTTTTTTAATTTTCTTAGCCTTAGATAGCATAGGATTAGATTAGTTTACACCTCCTCGTAGGATCGACCCTTCACATACTCCATTTCATGACCAGTGCATTTT
The DNA here is from genome assembly GCA_027568935.1 of Erythroxylum urbanii. Lineage (NCBI taxonomy): Eukaryota > Viridiplantae > Streptophyta > Magnoliopsida > Malpighiales > Erythroxylaceae > Erythroxylum > Erythroxylum urbanii. Next base: position 13,385 of record JAOQML010101002.1, read on the forward strand.
CAGTATTTGAGGGTTATAAATAGTAAAGCTTGAAGTAAATCACACGTTAATATAGAATTCACGTATAATATATGAAATACACCAGAAGGGGGGTTGAATTGTCTATCCTTTTCGTGAATACAAAAACTTTAATATATCTTGTTAAGAACTTTTCCAATTGTTAAAAGAATATCACAAGAGTTATACAAAAATAGTTACGTAGTTAAATCACAATTAACTTCTATATACTTGTCTAAAATCAAAATAGAATAAAGTAAAAGGTTAGAAGATAGACGCTGCAATTTTTATACTGGTTCACCCCAAACCATAGGCTACGTCTAGTCCTCAGATTTCGTCTGAGTTTTCACTATACTTCGACAAATTTACAAGTATTCTTTCTTCCCTTCTAGAGCCTCTTTAGGTCTCTTACATAAAGTATTCTTTCTGCTATCTTAGCCTCTCCAGGCTCTTAGCCTTTTCTTTCTCTCACTAGAAAGATATTGTGAGCTTTTCGTTACAGTAGGGTTTGCTCTCTAGTATCGCACTTTTGAATACAAAATTTTTCTTTGTAAGTAAACACTTGAAAGCTCAAAAGATTGTTCGCTAAAAGATCGGTCAATCTTCGACTACGACTAGTATATATAGCCTAAGTCTCCAACTACTTCTTGATTCTTGATAACTGCTTCTTGATTCTTGTAGAACCCATTATTTAGTTAAGTTTTGTAACTAACTCCAACTAAATAACTGTCCGACGTACTAGCGTATCTTCATCTTTGTATCGTTTGTATTTTCTTCTTCTTCTGTGTTTTGCTTTTTCTGTGTTTTACACTTCTTCTGTGTTTTCCACTTCTTCTGTGTTTGCGCTTCTTCTGTGTTTTCTGCTTCTTCTGTGTTTTGCACTTCTTCTGTGTTTTACTTCTTCTATGTTTTGCACTTCTTCTGTGTTTTCCACTTCTTTTATATTCTTCACTTCTTCTATGTTTTCCTCTTCTTCTGTGTTTTGTCTTCTTCTATGTTTTGTACTTCTGCACACTTAACACACTTATCAAAACAGTTCATTTATTTCTAACATTATTATTATTTGATTGTCACCAAAACTAATAATCGTGAAGTCTTCTTGACTTAACAAAGCTTGGCTACATCAACAAGATTTTTGACGTCATTGTCAGGGAGGCGTAGGATTAGTTTGATTCTTATAGTTTAAGGCATTTCTCCCACTCTTGTGTTGGTGCACTTGTATGAACCTAAGAGCTACTAGAAGTATAAGTCAGATCGTTGAAGACTTAACACTTGATATCACCCGTTTGGAATGAGCCATTTGAAGAACCAACGTCAGGAAGAAGAAGTTAAGAAACTAATGGTGGAAAATTTTCCTCAAGACTTACAGCAGGGAGCTCAACCAAGAACCCTTATAGATTTCATGAGGCTGAGCGTTAATGTGGCCAATCAAGGTGTGGCAAGACCACCAGTTCAAACTACCTCTTTTGAGATCAAACCAGCCCTTTTAAACATAATACAAACGAATGTGCAATTCTATGGATTGAAAAACAAAGACCCAAATGCACATATCATAAATTACCTTAAAATATGTGATACCTTCTGATATCATCAGATGCAGTTAGGATGAGGCTTTTTTTGTTCACAGTAAAGGATAGGGTAAAGGCTTGGTATCACTCTCTTAGCCCGTCCAATATTACTAGATAGGAGCAACTAGTACGTGCCTTCTTACATAAATATTTTCCCCTCACCAAGACAACCAAAATCGTCAAGGATATTTCAAACTTCCAACAGAGTGATGGGGAATTGATCTATAAAGGGTGGGAGAGATACAAGGATTTACAAAGGAGGAGCCCACACTATAATCTACTAAAGGAATTCCTTTTGAAAACTTTTACAATAGAGTCACTCAACCTATAAGAGGCATTATCCATGCAACCTCAGGAGGGTCGTTAATGACGAAGATGGTGGATGAAGTTGAGTATTATTAGAGGAGATGGCTAACAACAGTTACCTGTGGAAAAATGAGGGAAGTAGACAACCTGCAACCTTCTGAAAGTAGAAACGAACTATAACTATTGATCAAACGATAGAGATACAAGCAAAGATCGACAATCTAACTTAACAAATAAACAGTATAAAGGTATCTTCGTTAGCTACTGTGAAAGTTATTTAACTAAGATGTGAGCTATGTGGGCAAATGGACCATGATACCATTAATTGTTTCATGATGAAGGGTCATAAGTCAGAACAAGTAAATTACATAGGAGTGCAATATGGTTGATGAGGGGGAATTAACCCCTACTCCAATACGTACAACACTAGGTGGAAGAACCACCCAAACTTCTCTTGGTCGGACAATGCAGGAGGCTAGTTCAGACCTCAAGCATCATTTGGTTTCCATCAAGAGAAGTTGAACACGATGCAGTCTAAATTAGATAAGATCTTAATAAGATTGGAGGTATGAAAGATGCTCATAAGAGGGTCGAAGGTAAGTTCGAGCAAGTAACAAAGAATCACGCCTTCTCAATACACAACCTGGAAGTCTAAGTAGGCCAACTGAAATGTGGGAACCCTTTCGAATAATACTGAGACAAACCTAAAGGAACAAATGATGGTGATCACTAGGGCTAATAAGGAGAAGCTCGGCCAAACTGAAGACGATAGAGTAAAAGGAAAAGAAAAGGGCTGACAAAAATTTCTTACAGAGTGAACATGAATTGAAACCAATTAAGGAGCATTAATCTAAAATTCTTTATCTCATTCTAGTGCAGAAAAAGCCAATTCTAGTCAAGGATGAAAGGGAAGTAGGAAGACAGAAGAACAAGGAAAGCTCCCTACTAGCTAAGTGCAACTTATTTGAGATAAAAAAAAGTGTCAGTCTTCAATTCCATATCCAATTAAAGCAATGAGGAAATCTAAGGAAAATGAACTAAATGAGGTTACAAAAATGATAGAGCAATTGAAGACACAGATCACCCTAATGGAATCTATCAGAGAGCGGGTAGAAAATGAACTGAAAGTTACACTCCCACAAAAGAAGGAGGATCTAGGAGATTTATACATCCCCTGCATTATTGGCGGTGTTAAAATAGATAAGGCGTTTAGTGATTTGGAGGTTAACATAAATATTATGTCGTATGCTTCAAAGATTGGGGGTAGGAGAGATAATACCCACTAAGATGCGTGTGAAGATAGCAGATAGCTCAGTTCATCAGCTAAGAGGTGTCATGAAAAATGTTCTGGTCAAGGTTGACAAGTTGACCTTCCCTATAGACTTCATTATTTTAGACATAGAGGAGGAATAAGAGGCACTAATGATCCTTGGAGGACCATTTTTGGCCACGCTTAATCAATTATTGACGTTGATGGGGGTGAATTAATCTTGATAGTAGGTGATGAGCAAGTATCCTTTAAAGTATCCAACAATGAAAAAAGTTCTCTCCAACCTACGACCATCATTAAGAGAACAACAAATTATAAGAAAATAGGGAATATTGATGATCAAAAGGGTTCACTCAAAGTGGAAAATCTTAAAGGAGAAGGCCAAGGAAGAGTAAGAAGAAGAAGGGCAATGGCATACACAATTCGGTGGCATACCTACACTTTATGAGATTTATGACCGCGTCATCATTGAAGGACTCTTTGTTACACCCCAACATATACCTTGGAAGTATTATAGTATGTATATGGTGTATTAAGAAGTGAACATAATGAATTAAGTACATCTAAGTATAGTAAGAGATACAATGGTACTTGATGTAAAAGACAAGGGTAAATGGATAATTTGTTCGCTTACATACATACTTGGACGTGAAATATGTATAGAAATTTTGATATGTTTGCTTGGAATTATGAATTTGATGTGAGGGGAATTAATTGACAAATTTGTCACACGACTTCATGAAGCTGCCGATAGATGTGATTTTCGCTACAAAGATAGAGAAATAAAGGATCAAATAGTTCAGAAATGTTTTTCAGAACGTTTGCGGCGAAAAGCTTTAAGGGAAGACCCTACACTTGCAGATCTATTGAGTTCAGCAAGAGCTATGGAAATAGCAGATGTACAAGCAACGGCAATGGAAAGCCCTTCTATTTTGAAAGTGAGGCAGCAGCTTAAAAGCTGCAAAGAACACCAAAGACAGTCGAAATTTTCAGACAAAAGTGATCAAAATAAGCAGATTGATATTCAAAACAAGGAATTTTTTAACTGTGGTAGTATGTGACCACATCCAAATGGTCGAAAGTCATGCCCAGCATGGGGTGTTGACTGTCAAAAATGTGGGAAAAAAATCATTATGTAAGGAAGTGCAATAGAACAAAGACAGTAAGGAAGATTGACAACTTAAATGATAGTGACGTGGAGGATGAATATTGGGTTTCAGTTGTGAAGGAGAAGGCCAAAAGTAAACATAATAAAATAACAGCCAAAATTGACAAAGTTCCATTACAATTTCAAATTGACTCAGGCGCCGATGTTATCATCATCGACGAGGATAGTTTAAGCAAGTTGAAAGAACAGGTTACTTTGAAACACACGCGAACCAAATTGTTTGCTACATTAGCCACAAAAAAGCTCTTTGATGAAGCAGATATTTATGTTGTAAAGAGTTCTGGTTGTTTGTTAGGTTTACATCGGTTGTGAATGTTGGTATTTTACATGAGTTAACCGTGTGCAATCGAAAACTAATGGTTCATTGAAACCAAAGTTTGTGCAAGCACCAGTCAAAGAAACAAACCAATCAGATGCAAGTAGTGAGCTTGTGCGAGCAAACGAGATTGAAGACCTCGCCAGAGGAGCAGACCAAAGAGCGAGAGGATTTGTTGGGTTATTTGCGCCTATGGGATCCTCGTGAAGGTGAAGAATTGTTTTGTAGAATGGTAGCTCACCCCGATGAAGAAGTACGCTTTCAAGTCCGTTCCCTAATCTACGGGCAGACCTGTCGCGAAGCTCCAGATTGGGATGCACTGTGTGACTACATTGTTGATATGTGGCAAGAAGTGAAGCAAGTGGAAGAAAAAGACATGAATGAAAAGTTTGAAACCCTTGACGAGGCAATTGACTGGCTGAATAAACCACAGAACAAAACTAAGAGATTGAAAAAAACAATTTAATATGTCATGGACAATCTATTTACAAAGAACACATGTGTATCTACAATAAAAATTCAGCTTTTCCAAATTGAAAATTGTTTTTGAAAAAATGTTTAAAAGTGTCATTGTTCCTGGAAGTAACCGTAAGGGTAGGTGATGAAGGGATTGGGATGGTCTCGGGGTGGGAAAAACCGTTTGTTGACAACCAGACGGTAGGTCTTGTGCCTTGGCTGGGTGAACAACTCGTAGGTCTTGCCATGTCGCACGATCTTGGTCCGTTCGTTGACGCGTAAGGTGCGGGCTTGACCGTCCTCGAGAGGATCGAGCACTTCATTGAGGACATTGTTTTTCATAATGTCGAAGTTCAATTGCTCGGATCCCTCTTGGTTCAAGGTGAACCCACGCACTTTGCACACAACCTCACCCAGAGCTGTTCTGTACCCGTAGTTCTTAGGACCGCCCGAACAAAACTCGACGATGTGATCATGACCACCAAGTTCGTCTTTGAATTCACCCAAGTATTTACCGAGAGGGGGTTGGTATTGGCCTTCTTCGGTGGCTTGGGTGAAGATGATGGAGTCCGTGTCGAAGTAGACGACACGTTGACCAAGAAATTCCAATTCCTCGTACAACTTAAGACGGGCCCAGCAGGTAGTAAAGCAGGCCACAAAGATGTTGAGGTTGGCGTTCACGTCGATCATGTCCTCATGGATCTTATAGTTCACCTCGACACGGTCTTCGGTGACAGGACTCACGTAGGTGACTTTGTGACGTCCACTGGCCAGAAAAGCGTGCAGAGCCTGAGGTTCAGTAAACTCTGCCACGTGGGTTTTGTCGAGTCGTTGACCAAACTTTCCCCACATGGAGTTCAACATCAGCTTGGCCACTGCTCGACGTCCGGGGTTTTTGGCACTGGCATTGTAGTTGAGTTGTAAGTGCTCGCGCTGAAAGTAGTCGTCGACGTGCTGTTGGCGCTGAGCGGGGGTGACACAGTCTCTGGGAAAACCGCTAGCCTCTTCTTTGATCTTTAACCACGTGTTGACGTAGTTTTCAAAGAGACCCGTTTGCCGTTCAGGAAAATGCCATACCTCATGAAGACGAATGAGGGTATAGCCTTTGGCCACAGCTTTTCGGAGTTCGGGCGTGCACCACGTGCCAGTCAGTTGACGTTGTTCAGGGGTATGATCACAGGACCAGGACTTGTCAAGGAGAGGGTTGCCAATGTTCTCCAGGGCACAGGTCCGACATAGAGGAAACACTAATTTCTTATCACATCGGTACGGAAGAACAGGATGAAAGAGACCGGATGGAGGAAGAATCGTGCATTTGGCAAGACCAAAGTAGTCGTCCAGGTTCTGGTTGTCGGGATTGTAAAGGATGGTGGGGTGTTTGATAGGGTACTCGCCGTACTTGTTGACGCACGGATACAAGGAGGTGAAATCATAGTAACACAAGGGTTGATCGTCCACGTAGAGGGTGATGGCATTGGTCCTTCCACCGAAGAAAGCGTCACGAGGGTGAAGTGGTTCTTGCAAACAGAAAGATTGAAGGGTAGCACGAAGATCGGGCGATTGGGATTTTTGGCATTCCCATTCATGTTCCCAGCAAACAATGACCTCGTAGCCCGCAGACCGTAGTAGGTGTTCACGGTGCATGGTGGCCCTGTAGACATCCTCCCAGGTACGACCGTGCAACTGCTGATGAGATTCTGCACGACCTTGAGGATAACAGGTAGGACATCCATGGTAAAAACAACCGTGGAACTCGTAGACGTGTTGTGTGACTGGATCAAACCCGTCGACATGGTACGTGTGATTTCCTACCCTCATGGTATGTTCACCCACATTACCAGCATGCTGAAGAGAACGTCCCAAGCGATGACTTTGCCATTCCAGCCATTCGAGGGAGACCATCCCGAGACAGGTTCCGAAGCAATGGTTTGGGGTTGCAAGCGAGATTTCCGCAGATCGCGTGAACAGGCTGCAGCAATGGTGGTCTTGGTGAAGGGATCAAAGTCTGCCAACTCCTTAAACTCCTCTCGAAAGACGACACACCCTGCTCTGAGCAAGCGAACATCGGACTCACAGTAAGCTAAGAGGTCCTGTCTGAAGTTAAATGTCACTCCCCTGGCTGCTCTGGGTGTGTACCATTCGTCAAAGTCCTTGTACCGTTTCGCAGACATGGTATGAGGACCATAGGACTCCCGAGGAGGTAAAGGACCAATGTAGTCTTGATGTTCTGGCGTGTTAAAGAAATGAGGAAAGAAACCTTTCCTCAAATCCAAATCGTTCTCGTCGAGCCCAAAGGTTTTGGTAAAGGCTGACAAGGGCATGGCCAAGAAGGACATGGAGTCGATGAACCGGATGCATTCATTGTCCGGTCTACCCACTTTCAACTCCAAGACTTTACCTCCGTTACGGATTTGGGTCAGGTGACGAGCTTGACGGTGGTACTCCTGGATGATGAAGTAACTGTCATACCCTTGAAAGTTATGGGCAATGACAGTGAGTTTAAAGGTAGGCTCAGAGTTGTCAACATCCTCATCATCGTTATTGTCAGAGTCCTCGTCCCCGAGGAGTGAGTCGAGCCAATGCACAAACCCTTTGATGCAATCAGGACCGTACCACAATTGCAAAGGAACCTCATCCACACATGCCACCACGAGATTAGGAACGTGTTTTAATCCTTCCTCGCTCTGTACCTGCATAGCCTCAATGTCAAAGTAGACACTGAGACGGTCGGCTTCTGGTTTAGGAGGGCGAGGAGGAGGAGGTGGGGGACGATTCGGATCGTATCCTCGTGCTCGGCGACGAAAGTCAGCTTGTTGTTGGCGGCGGTCCTTTCGACGTTTCTCACGTTCCTTTCGTTCATCTTCCGTCTGGATGAAGCATTTGTGTGTGGACAAGTCCACATAGTCCAGACACGAAGGACATTCACCATGGTAGCACTTGTGGTAAGGCTGATGTTGATCACGGCCATGGTACACGGTTCGTTTACCACACAGAAGACAGCGTTGGACCGTGCGACAAACAGGGTAATGCGTGGCATCGGCAGGCTTGCCACAGTAGGTCTTGGTTTGATGGTTCTGAAAACAGTTAGGGCCATAGAACTTGCAGTGGCAGGTGTCGCATTCGAATGCGTCGGGTAGGGTGTGTGTCTGTCGATAAGTCACGTAATCTTGGCAACCGTCTTGCAGGCACGCACCGCAATGGTCCTCGTTGGCCTCACATTGATGGGACCCATCGTTGTCGTAGGGGTTGAAACACCTCCAGCAATAAAGGTTTTTGGTGAAGAACCCCTTGAGAGACGTGATGACACTGTAGTGATTATCGTGCAGAAAGAGCCCCAAGGTATGGTCTGGAGAGGTGACTTGACCAAAGGGATAGGCTTGACGGCCAAGACTACTATCAATGAGTAGGATAGAGTAGCCCAATGGTGCAAAGTAATCTGCAAACTTCTCCAGTTCGGGAAAACCACAGGGTGTACCAAGAGGAATACCCACTTCACGCTGGACCATCTCACACTCGTGTTGAAAGGTACGGGTTTTACGGTGATGAGTATTATATTGGGCCTTGAAGGCTAAAGGGGACAAGGTCTTTTTCTTGTAGGCAACCCACAAAGCTTCTACACAGCACATGTTCCTGTCGTCCCGGGGAATCTCTATCATGGACCGTTTACGGTGAGGAAGAGACGAAGCACTGGCTTCCCCTGGAGCGATCCGTTTAGCGTTCCGTTTGTGGGACTTGCCACCCCCATACGGTAGAGTACGTACCACCACCAGACTCAGTGTGAAGGAATCGTCCACACTGAACGAAGCGTTGGAATTGAGCATCATGGCCAAGTTCTCAAAGACCCTGCTGACTCTGAATTGAGCTTCAGGACTGCGCCATTCCCTCACGGTGACACCCCACCCATCATAGGTCGAGCGCAATTGATTGGATCCCAGTTGGAAATAGAGGCGATCCCGATCATCCAAATCAGGGTAGCGGCGAAGAAGTTCTTTAATGCTTCGGGTCAGAACCAGGGCTAGTTGCTCCATAAGATTGTACCGTTCTGGAGTTTCCACAGGGTTCTGGTGTAATTGAACCTGGGCCACTTGTTCCTCCACGTTCAGACGACGTGAGCGACGTATGGTTAAATCGCTCATCTCAAAACGGTAAAGAGGTTCCAAGGGTTCGTGTAGGGCCCCACCCTCTTGTTCAGCTTCCCATTGTTCCATGAAATCAAACAGGGAGCGATCTTCCCATTGGTCATAGAGTTCATTCATTTCCTCATCGGTCACAGAGCAAGGATAGTCTGGTGAACTCATGATGTCGGTGCGAAAGACAGAACAACTAGTGCCCAGCTCGCCAACGTCTCACTTATATACATGGTGGAAAGACCACACCCCTATGACGTATTGGGAGAAAAATAATTTTTGGGGATGGGGGGGTACCTGGCAAAA